>PVKP010015847.1:0-49504 GCA_004027715.1 Plecturocebus donacophilus | reverse complement strand
GCCTATGTTACTGTCATACCTGAATTTACTACTACAAAGTTCAATATATCAAAAACATCGATGTGCCTATTAGTGCAAAGATCTTTAAAATTCAGCACTAAAGTCCAACACTTACTCCAAAACTATTATGAAGAACATGATGAAGGATATTTTTCTTATTTTAAAAATTCTGAGAAAACTTCAGCACATGTATTTTATTTATATTAGATAACCATATATTTTATTTATATTAGATAAACTGGAAGGCGTTTTTTTTATATGAGCAGAGAACACTTCAGAACAGCCTCAGATACCTACTATGAAAGGTTCATGCCATGAAATTTATTCCCTGTCTGCCAAATGAGGGCATTAAAGTTTTCTGTTTGGATGTATCTGTGTCCATAGGGCAGCATATGAGAAACCAACGAGATAGCTAGGAGAGCTAACTCTCATCTCTTCCCATAATTACTTCTCCTCTTTCTCGGCTGCCGTGGTCTCCAGTCCGTAAGTTTCATGCTGCTCAAAGAAGCTGGTAGGCAAGTTGACTGCACTCTTCAGATATTTTGATAATACATTTATATCCATAATGATTTTGATGTATTTCTTAAATATACATTCATTTCTGATATATTTACTTACTTGATTACTTGCTCATATTTAGATTTTAAAATGAACTATGGCCCTGTTCTCTTTTGTATTTGAAAAACACAGTTTTGATAATGAGTAATAATAGTTTTTAAAGTTAAAATATCAATGAAGCCATTTAGTCCTGATGTAATACTTAATGTGACACTTTAAATTGCTTTATTTGATTATTCTAAGGGATTAAATCTCTTCAAATTTTCACCTTGTTCCTTATATATACATAAAATATACTGAAAAGAAAGGTATTTCAGAAATGCAAGGGTGGCTTTATAACAGAAAGTCTATTAACAAATGCCAACACATTTTAAGGGTTATTCAATAATGGTTGTTGAAAGACTTTATTAAATTTGGCAAATATAATTATTTATAAAACTTTTTTATTTAACAAAATTCTACAGCAAATATTTTATTAAATGTGAAAAGACTAAAATGGATTTCATTAACATGCGGGAGTAAACCCAGATTCCTAGCTTTGACCATGATTTTTACCTCTTTTACAAAGAAAAAAACTTTTAGGTTCAGGAGTACATGTGCAACTTTGTTGACACAGGAAAATTCGTGTCAGAGGGGTTTGATATACAGACCATTTATCACCCAGGTACTAAGCATAATACCTGACAGTTATTTTTCCTGACCTTCTCCCTCTTCCCACCCTTCTCCCTGAGGTAGGCACCAGTGTTTGTTTTCCGCCCCCTTGTCCCCATTGGTTCTTATGATTTAGCTCCTACTCATAAGTGAGAACATGCAATAGTTGGTTTTCTGTTCTTGTGTTAGTTTTTTAAGAATGGCCCCCAGCTCTATCTATGTTCTTGTAAAGAACATGATCACATTCTTTTCTTATAGCTGCATAGTATTCCACATTGTATATGTACCACATTTTCTTTATCCGGTCTTCCATTGATGGGCATTTAGATTGATTCTATATCTTCACTGTTGTGAATAATGCTGCAGTGAACCTATGTGTGCACGTGGATTTTTACTCTTTTATTTAAAAAATGATTTCCTACTTACAGAAAAATAGTAAGATTATTAAAAAGGACTTAATAATGCTTATCTAAATTCACTAATTGTTAAAATTTAGCTGTATTGGCTTTATTACTTTCTGTATATTCATATATTTATTACTATTGACTGGTGAATTTAGGAGTAAGTTACCATCATCATTATCCTATATTTCAGCCTGAATCTCCAAACCAGAAGGATATTATATTACATAACCATAGAAAAATTATCAAATTCAGGGAATTAAATACAAGAAAGTTAATACAATATTATTGTATAATACATAGTCCATTGATTCACTTCAGGATAATGCATTCATCATTTTAATCTGTATGAATTACCTAGCCTTTTATTGTCTTTCATGATATTGACATCTAACACGGTATTGGAGATCAATTGTTGCTATTCAGTAAGACCCACAGGTTGGGTTCAACATTATTATTTAATAAAGAAGATACTTCATGTAGTGAGAAAATTACATTAAATAACATGTATCAATATTTTAAAATAATTTTGCCCTTGATTTAACTATATACTTTCAAAAAAAAAAACACTACTTGAAATAATAGGAAAATTTGTTGGGATTACTAGATACAAAAGAATTTTTAATATCAAAACTTTATTAAAAACATCTAAATTGAAAATAAAAATATTAGTTTATAAATAACAACAAAAATATAAAATGGTTTGGAATAAACTTAACAATACAGAGAAATAAAAGTATGTATTTCAAAATAAATTTATAAAATAATATTTGAACAAATTTAGAAAGCATGCTATTCTTACATGGACAATATTATTAATTCAATTGTAACCACAACAGAATTATTTTAAAATTGAATAAAATAATATTGATGTTAAATGGAATATTATATACTTGAATATATTAAGGACTATATATTTAAATATATTAAAAGAAGAAGGAGAGAAAAATGGTTTAGGGAAGCTTCTTTTAACAGAATTCAAATTTACAAAAGATTACGATAAATTCTACACTTTTCAAAGAAGAGTTATGTTGCAGAACCTTCTTCTTAGTTCAGCTAAAACTGGGCTCTTGTCACATAACCAGGGAAGATTAGGCTCACAGACACAAAGAAGGATGAAGAAGACGGAATGTATTGGTTAAAAGGAAAAAGGAAAAATAAATCTTGGCAAAGCAAGAGAGAGTCCTGCTTCCAAGTTTTTCTCCTCATGGATTGAATCCCAGGTCACCATACAGGAACAGGAGAGGCCAGGCTCCTCCCCTCTGCAAATGGCAGGAGGTTCCCAAGGCTCCACCCTGTCCTCCCAGTGTGCAGGTGGGCATTATTCAGGAAGAATCGATTGCTTGCAGGAGGGGTTTTGTCAGGGAGCCTTTGCTGCTTCCTTTCAGTTACATGAATGTTGATATAGAAAATAATATATTTTTAATGGTGCCAAAATAACTGGCTACTACCCAAAAGTTATATCCCTCTTCCATCATATTCAAAATATATTCTCTATGGATTAAAAACTTAAAATGGCAAAAGCACTAAAAAAATTTTTAAATCTACTAAAATAAGTAAACAAAATAGCTTCTTAAGAATGGAAATGTATAAATAATATTTTTTAATAAACAGACACAGAAACAGCCTTGTTGAAAGATATATTGAGTCACTAGCTCAATGGTAGATACAGGAAATTTCCAATACACGTGGCTAATAATTAATATATATGTCATACAAAGAACTCTTCCAAGTTAATGAAAAAATAGTATGTAATTCAAATGAAAATGAGTAGAAGGTATGAAAATCTAGTTCACAGAGAAACAAATCCAAATGCCCAAAATGAATAACTAAAGAAGTGCCTATTTGGATCTTTATAGAAAGCATCTTTCTAAGTTTTCAAAATTGTATTTCTGTTTTCATGCTTATGCATAGCATTTCTCTTTGGTTTAATTTATGGTGTATCAGGTTTATTATTCTTAAAACTGAATTCATTCTAATTTGCTTAAATTTCAGTAATAAATCTAGCATCAAACTCTCTTTGATTCACCATTAATCAAGTCTGCCTTTTTTCAAGTGTTTGGCCTACAGCTAAGTTAACATTTGTTCAAAATACCATTGAAAAAAGAAACAGCCACAAAATCTGTAGCCCTGGTGCATGCCAATGGAAAAAATTCCCAGGGACTGAAAGCATGGTGCAAACAACAATATCTCCCAAATACAACCTTTCTATTGTCTGTAATTTTTATGCTGTTTATATTCACATTTTATCAGCCACCACAGCAAAAATTGTTTGAACTATCTGTGAAAACATAATTCAATAATAGAACATACTGTCTGCAACTTGCTGTCAAATTATTCATAAAACAAAATAGTATGTACAGTAAGTTTTAAATTTATGTATATGTATGTTTACATTATTCCTCCACACACATATGCATATGAGAGGAAGAAAGGAGAGAGAACAAACATATGTTTGGGAGAAAGCGTTAACAATGGCTGAGTCTGACTGAAATATATATAGAAGTTCTTAAGTTCTGTAAATTTGAAATTATTTTAACATAAAAATTAAATAAAAATGAATGTTACTTGCAATATTTTCATTCACATTTCTGTATCTATGGACTATATATAGATAATTATTCCACATATCCACCAATGTTCAGTATTCCAAAAATTAAATAAAAGGCTATAGTAAAGTTACTATTAACTGTATTGCATTGTATGTTCCATAGCAAAATTTAGATTAGTTTCTTTTTTTATGACTATTAAATAATCTACATTTTTGTCCTGACAACCACATCCAAATGTATCAGTGAAAGCATTTTATACGAATGAAACCATTATTTAGCAAGAAATTAAAGCAGAAGCAAAGGCAAATTATGGAGAACAAACCCTGGGACTTACTTCGAGACCTAACAGTTGATTTCTCCTTTAGTCTTGAGCTTCATTTTCTTCTTAGAGGAAAGTGAGTAAAATGAACCACATTTCATGGGCATAGGCATGATGAAGTCTCCGAATATTTGCTTTCAGTAATACATTTCCAAAATTATTACCATAAGTGTTTTACATAGTTATTCCACCTAACAGACCTCTCAGATATTTATCTGAATATTTTCCCATTGCTGTTTCCTCTGATTCTTTCAAATACATCATCTAAAGAAACATTTTTTTGCAAAGGTGAACTATCACTTCATATTCACTGCCTATTTGGCCTTGATGGAACATTAAAGTTATTTGATATGCTGCACCTATAGAAAGATAAACTAGACCATATAGCTTTGTCTGGAAAATAAAATTAAATAGCCTTATTATCACTATATCTTCATAAGTTACTATAGATATTGAAATAAGGAGCAGATTTTGCTATAATGTTTGCTATTTCAGAAGTTACAGGGAAAAAATGCCATTTTCTCCCTTTCAGAATGTATAGTTTGGTACCACATGAAGTATTTTAGAGCACTTCAAACTCTTTGTAAACATATTTAAATAATTATTTTAAATTATATTACTTAGTTTAATTTATTGTTTAGCAATGATTTTGTGTGTGTATGGATAACACTTTGTGGTCTTCAAGCATATGTATATTGCGTATTTCAAATTTCTTTTACAATACATTTGCAACACTAGCAAAACAACTTTCTTGTAATACCTAGTAACTTATAATCCAAAGTAAAATTTCAAGAGCAATTATTTCAGAGCAATATTCTGACTTATCTAAATAGTACAACTAAGGAGCATATTTAACATAGAAATATTTTTAATTAAATATTTCACATTAAATTTTGTATTATTTTGAAAAACATGAGCAAAATTAAAAATGAAAATACTCCTCATTCTAGCATTTCCACTTCTACAAAATTTTTCTGAAAATATATTGCACTTTTGAAAATAATCCACCTTCAATTTATTCATTTTGCATTGTTTGTTAGAGAAACTTAATGAAATAAGCTAAATAAACATCAGTGACAGTCTATCTAAATAAATAATGACATATCTATGCCATGGGATGTTTTTCCAAATTTAACAAAATAAGGAAGATTAAAAAAACTAATAAATAGCTTCCGTCATATGTTATTAGGTAAGGCACAGAATTGGGTGTGTAGCATATAACCATTTTAATACTTATGTAAAACAAGAGGAGGGGTGAAAATATTTCTTCTCCCCTCTATTGTTTATATGCATATAAATATAAATAAGCATGTCAACTAATAAATATGTAATGTATATTTACAGTGTGTATTGCCTTATACATTGTTCAAGTATCAATGGAAAAATTATGAACAATTTTAAAGTGTTATCTATAAGAACTACAGAAGATAGCATGGGGAGAAATGCCAGATATAGGTGAAGGGGAGGAAGGCAACAAATGACACTGCCACGTGTGTACCTATGCAACAATATTGCATGTTCTTCACGTGTACCCCAAAACCTAAAATGCAATAAAAAATAAAATTAAAAAAAAAAAAAAGAACTACAGAAGAAGGAGAAAAGCCCTTTATAATATATGATATTTTACCTGTTATATCTCAAATAAGATATATTACATATTCATACATTACATATTCAATAAGTAATATATATTATTTGAGATATGTATACATATGAATTAAGACATATGTAAATGTATGAATTAAAATAAATAACATACTTAAAACTAAGTTATCACTATCATGTATTCATATTTGTTTAAATAGAAATAGGTTAAGATAATGTTTGATATAGAAATATAGACACATCACAAAATTAATTACTCATACATTAAATTGCCAAATATTACCTACTTAACAGCATAAAACATGTGGTCTGTGCTGTCTAATGAGCCCACATTTTAAAAACTAATATGTTCAAAACTAATAGTGAACATACAAATAACGAATGTGATTAGATTTGTCATAATGAATATGTAAATATTTAGGAATAGATAAAAATAAATAATAATATGCACAAAGTATTTTTTGTTTTAATATTTAACATAATTAAACACATTTTCAAAGCTCAAACTTAATATACAGTTATGTAAAATATATCACTGCATACAGTTTTATGGTATTATCAAGCACTAATTTTAATAAATTGGGCGAAAGAAATGAAAGCTAATTACTGATATATGCTCGCTAAATCCTATATGAACTTATGGAAATAAAGAAATACCTCAGAGACATTGCAGGTTCATTTCAGACTAGTGCAATTAAACAAATATTGCAACAAAGCTAGTCACATGAATATTTTGGTTTCCAAATCCATATGAAAGTTGTATTTGCACTATACTGTAGTTCATTAAGTGTATAATAGCATATGTCTAAAAATACAATGTACACTATTTATACTTTAATTTAAAAATATGTTATTGCTAAAAAAATTTGAAAAACCATATGATCCTTCAACAAGTTATAATCTGTTTGCTGGTGAAGGGTCTTATTTTGATATTGATACCTACTCATTTATTAAGATAGTGGTTTCTGAAAGTTGGGATGGCTGTAGCAATTTCTTAAAATAAGACAAAATTGGAGTTTGCCACATCAATTGACTCCTTTCATGAAATATTTTTCTATAGCATGTAATTGTTTTCTGATGCCATTTTACCCACAGTAGAACTTTCAGAATTGGAGTCAGTCCTCTTAAAACCTGTCGCGGCTTTATTTGTTGCAGTAGCCTTGAATGATGTTCATCATGTTTATTTAATTGGTCCAGTGCAACTTTTTTTTTTACTGTAATTGAGATTAAAACTTAGATTTATGATTTCAGTGACAAGGTGGATATTGGTTTTTATTTTGATGATGAACGCAATACATATTATATATATTATATATATATAATATGTAATATATTAATATATATAATATATATTACATATTATATCTATGTTGTCAGTATATAGATTGTGTATGTGTATAGCTAGCTAAATAGATAGTATCTAGCTAGCTAGATAGATAGATCTAGGAGAGAGAGGTTTTCAGCATGAACTTCCTGCTTGAACTTATTACTCTCTTTGTTAAGCTATTGACATTCCAAATAGAACATCTCTACATCTGAACTCTGTTTTCTTTGAAATCTCATTCTCCTTCTGCCAGAATTTATCATCAAAATAAAAATCGATATCCGCATGTCACTGAAACCATAATCTAAGTTTTAGTCTCAATTATGGTAAAAAGAAAAATTGCAATGGACCAATTAAATAAGCATGATAAACTTTATTCAAGACAATTACAAATAGGGAGAGAGAATGAACTCAACTTCATTGAAACAGGTTAGAGAGTTTTTAAGTAATGAGATGAGCTAGCATAAAAGCACTGGAAAAAGTTGGCAGGAAGTTGGTCAATGTGATTAGAACACCTGTGTTTGCTAAGTAGTGCTTACCAAAGTTAGGTTCCTACCTTCCCACAAACACTAGGAGAGTGGGGCAGTGTCCTTATCGATATTTACATTTCAAAGGTATTGTTCCCACATCTTTGAGAAAGATATTCCTGAGTTGTAGAAGATTTACATCTCAAAAAGTCAGAGAAGGAATTTACAGTTGCAAGTTTCCGAAGTAAATTATCTACAAAAAGAGAGTTTAAGGGCTTATAATCTGAAGGAAACCTGCTTAAAGTTTCATCAAACTGAGGGGACATTCACAGGTCTCTTGTTCATCACTTTCTGTCACTTCCAGTGTTTCTATCATTATTATATCCTTTCGCTCTATATCAAAAGATTTCAGATTGTTTAATTCTTTAAGTATCTTCTGTAAGTGATTAGTCCAAATTATCATAATTCTCTTGCATTAATTTAAATGTAATAACCTCCAATTCCTCTTTTCCCCCATCACACTCCCTCAACTCATATTTAATGGCAGCATCATTTTAACATCCTATATCTGATCATATTATTCCCCTAGTTAAAACTTTACGCTGAAGTCTCATTGAACACAAAGTAAAAATCTGTCACTTTACCATGGTTTACAATGCCCTACATGATGTAGTTCTGGTTTGCCACCCAAATCTCATTTCATTGTCTCACTCTTTGCTTGGGCCCTCCAGCCTTCCTCGTCTTAAACAGAAGAATTCACAGATACACATCTGTCTTCAGATCTTGGCTGTACCTCCTACTTTCTAGAATATGCTTTCCTGTGATCTCGACATACCTTATGAGTTCCTTCTTGTCTCTCTAAAAGCGGTTTTAATGTCTTCTCAGAAAGCCTTGGACCACCTTATACGTAGTGACCAACTAGATCTTCATAATTTTTTGTTGTTGTTTTTTTCCTACAAGGTGAGGAAGTATTTTTAAAATCATCTAACCACACATGAATCATCTACATCACATTTTTAATATATTGTCTTTCTTTAAAAATACATATATTCTGTCTATCTCTAACTAGAAAGGAATCTTTATAAAAACAGAAGTCTTAAGCTCTTTGATTATTGCCAAATTGGCATTACAAAATAAAAAACAAACAAAAGTATCATACCATGGTAGCTACTGTTATATATTTGTTAAAAATGAATTTAAAAAATAAACACTCATGTCACCTTTAAAAAGAATGAAACTGGGATAAGAAGGATTAAGTGTTATGTTCAAGGTCAACTGTATGACAGAGCCAGTAAAGATGAGGCTCTTTTGATATACAGTCCAAGATGATCTATTCATAGATAATACTAGTTTGTGGCCAATTTTAATGATTTAAAAGCTACTGAATAAAAATATTTCTCCTCTTGGAATGTCCCCAAACCCCAAACTCTCATTGTAACATGACTTCTTACGTAATGAGATACTGCTCCTTCCAAAAATATTTGTAATATTCCATTATATGTGCAATAATATTTGTGTAAGGGCCCTGACATATTAGCAAAGATTGCTTTATCTGATTAACTCACAGCAAGAACCATAAAGTGAAAAGTACCAGAGAAGTTTTCTTTACCAGCAGGTAAAATGTTGTGGTAAGGACCATAACCCCTCAAGGAAAACTGAGGTTTGAAATCTGAAAAGGAAAAGGAACATCTCCAAGTAAATACTAAAAAAAAAGAACCAGAGACAAATTACCCACCCCTTACTTAATCCACTTCTAGGTATGGTTGTGTTATCTATAGTTATAAGAGGTTACATTTAATGTAATAATAAAATAATTATAATAATATCTGCCATTTTTCAAACATATTTTATTAGCTAGTCATTATGCAATTAGTACAGTTTCTGAAATGTGTGATTTCAACCATATAGCAAAAATTTTAATGTATTTTAAATGTAGGAAAAACAAGAATGAGTGCAGAGAGAGTAAATAACTCTTGCAAAATGTCATTACTTAGTGATAAACTTAGATTTTGACCCAGAATCTCTCTGACCCATTACCTTTATATAAAATTATATGTTAGTTTTATATTTAAAATATTATTTATCATAATTTAAGGCAATATTTGAAATAATTCCTGGTGTCTGGCTGATCTAAGAAAGGTAACAGTACAGTGTTACTACATGTGTAGTAGGAAAGAGCATGAGCTTTAAAGCACAGCCCTGATTCATATTGACACATACACTGATACATACCAGATACAAGTTCAAGTTATTTGAATCATTTTTATTTCATTTACTAATAACATAAAATTTGGGTAAAATCCTGTACGTGAAATTACATCTTTCAAAGACTGAGTGAGAAATTACTGAGCTAGAGCCCATGTGTTCAAAAATTGGTATTATTCTTAATATTGCTTGTAATAAATAACCTGGTTATTGTGGTGGAATGTATCAGAAACTTGCGAAGTACACTGGATATTACATGACTAAAAAATATTGGCAGTGTAATATTTCCTTCATAAATCCTTCTATAAATTTTTACAAATTTTACAGATTTGTATGAAATAATAAACTTTGGAAGTCAGAGAAGTATGATAGAAAAAGTCCTTTCATTTCAAACACAATTTCTTATTTTTAATCCAAAATAAACAATTATGAAGTGGTACTATATTGTTTTCATGCACCCACAGAGCCTTATTGGTTTTTTAGAAAAAGAGTTCACTCAATGCCTGTACTAAAGTAATTTCCGAATTGTGAGTATCACTGCTGTTACAATTAACTAACAGCGTCTTCTTTCCAAGGCACTTATTTCCACTTTCTTACATGCGAATTTCGAAAATAAAATTTCTCTTGCCAAGAAAACAGAAGTTGCTATTACTTCTGTTCTCAAAAATAGTAACTATTTATACTGGACAACAAATACAACAAATTAGACCTTTTTGATTTATTAACATTATTATATTTCTCTTAGCTTTTCAGTGGCACAAGAGATATTTTACATCAAAGAAAAGACAAACTAATTTGGATACTGTTCATTTCTATGACATTTAATGAAAAGTGTTTTTTGAAACCTTGGAATTGAATTTTCATAGAAATCAACTGAATATATAGAAATGTTTAAAATATGTTATATTTTACAGGCACTTAAAATTGTATCATATTTGTTTATCTACATATTTGTAAATGTATCCTGTATTAATCTGTTCTCATGCTGCTAATAAAGACATACCAGAGACTGGGTAGTTTATAAAGGAAAGAGGTTTAATTGACTCACAATTCCACATGATTGGGGTGGCCTCACAATCATGGTGGAATGCAAATTAGGAGCAAAGCCACATCTTGCATAATGATAGGCAAGAGGGCATATGCAAGGGAACTCTTCTATATAAAACCATCAGAACTCCTGAGACTTATTCACTATTACAAGGACAGCATGAGAAAAACCCACCCCCATGATTCAATTACTTCCCATGGATAACTCCCATGAAACCTGGGGATTTAATCAATTTAAGGTGAGATTTAGGAGGGGACACAGAGCCAAATCATATCACATACATGCATATATATCATTCTATATATATTTACCTTTGTATATGTATCGTTACATATGTTTTATATGTATACATATATACATGTGTGTATGTGTGTGTATAGTCATAGATATGACACTTTAAAATGATTAGTGTTAGCATTAAAATATTTTTGAGCAAATTAAATCTTTCCCACTGAAACAGCAGTTCGACAGTCAATTATAATTTCTTCATAAATATAGCACTAAAAAAGAATACTCTTCCAAATATAATACATATGTCATGGAAAAAAGATTAAAAAATTGTATTAATATGAACAAAACAGCATGAAAGAAAGGCACATTATATTAAAAATCATTTATATAAACTGATACATTTTGAATGTGAGGAACAATTTTAGTATATACTCAAAGTGGCAAAATATTCTGCAAAAAATTAAAGCGAAAGCATCTTTGGAGCAATTCAGACTTAAATATTTAGGAACAATGAAATGCTATGTTTAGCTGGCCTGCTAATTCTGTTTTCAAATAACTTTCATACAGGTTTGAAATACCTATGTCCATTTACTTGTGCTTAAAAGTGATTATCACGGGCACGCACTGACACAGATGCAACTGGCTTCTTATCTCTCATTGTTAGAAGATCTAAATACAACATTGGCTGACAGTTAACCTCTGCTAATCACAAGTTCATATAATTGGACAAAGCTAATTGAAGGTACCAAACCATGTCAGCATGCTGGCTAATATAAAGAGGTTGAGACCCCCTTGAAAATTAACTCAATTGAATTCAAAGTGGCACTGTTATTAATTAAATTCCAGATTATTTTCTTGCTAACAAGTATAAAATGAAGCTACACTTTGCTTCTCTTTTTAACCCCATAAAAATGTATCTCATAATAATGTTTGAGTAGTGGTAGATTTAACTTTTAGACCTCTTATTTACATTTTTTAATAATCAATAAATACATTATTTTGACTGCTGTTGATACTCTACCATATACTGTTTATGATTGATGTATATAAATGAAGGCAGTGCATATGTTTAAACTCTCAAATTATACAGTATTGGCATGTTTTTATATTATATACAAATATTTTACTTTCTCCATGTATTTCTCAACAAAATATTTTCAAAACTGTTTTCACGTTGCTATTATATAAATATACTAATTATTATTAAAATTATTTTGTATTGCATGTTTAACATCCTTATGCATAATAATTGATGAGAACTATTTTGACTGAATTTAGGTATCTGAACCCAGTATCCTTTAATTTCCAGTCAGTAAAGGTTACTGAGGCTGACATGTGGATATTATGTCAGAAGGAAATAGGGATGGCTTTGCATTCTGTTGTACTAGAAAATCATTTTCCAGTGAGACACTTATTTTTCCATAGGTTTGTTTAACATGGTTTCATGCATGTCAGTTATAAATAGAATCTCTCTTAATCAATAAATCTATTGGATTTTATACTGCCTAACAAATGCTTTAATCTGGCGGGAAAAAACAATCCCCATGAAGATGAAGCTTGATTTATTTCATGCTTTCTAAGCAGTGAACTGAAAATCATTCACAGTACATTTATATATATAAATATAATGTCAGAAAAATTTTGAACTGTAATTCTCCATCTTGAAGATTTTTTATTAAAGATTTTAACTGCCTTTGATTAAGAATAACAAGAGATTTTAATAATAAAAATTGTGAAATACCATAGGTCATTTGAAGGTATTGCCTAGGGTTAGAAATGAGGTGTTTGAAGCTAATTAGTCAGGAAGTAAGTCAGAGGGGGTAACGATTCCCACATGTATTGCCAACAATAAAGTTGTGTTAAGTTTCCCATCTTTCTCTGAGGTAGTCAATCAATGTTAACTGTTTCATTTTACCACCTGCCAAAGATGCTGTTTTAGGAAAATATCTCTCAGCTTCTCCAAAAGGTTGTCTTTTTAAATTTTTACCTACAGCATTTGAAAGGATAGAGAAGGTAGTTGACCCTCTAGAAATCATTGAACTGGAAAAAGTTTTCAAAGCCATCTTCTGCAAACTAGGCTAGAGTTTGAGACAGATTTCTACCCCTATCAAGAAAAATGTGTTGCTGTTAAAGAACTAAGATAGAAACTTAGTTTAAAAGTTATACACGGCTCTGAAGAGATTAAAAGAAATATCAAATACAGTGTACAACAATAAAAGTATTATACCTATACACAATTGGGTGCTAAATCTGTTTTATGTAACTACAAATTGGTGGGTATGGAAAGCAAATTATAAGTGGGTATGTCAAAGGAAGTCATAAGTACTATAACTAGTTCACAGGGACTGGGTAAAAAGAGTGTTTTTATTATTTACTTAAAATGTTAAAACAGACAAAAGAAAAAAATGAGTGCCATCAATGATTATTAACTAGAATTCTTAACAATTCCAATTAACTTGATGTTACAGAGATCAAATTTTTGTTTGAAAAATAAACTTTGTTTCTTGAACAAGCTAACAACAAATTTCAATAACCTCTCATTAGTGGTTTTAAACATCCACAATGCTCCTAGGAAATATGCAAACAAATGAATAAAAACCTGTCCTAGAGTTTCAAATAGGGCTCCTAATGGAGCTCATTTACTAATGTAGAGTGTCATGGGTTAAACTGTGTCCCCACAAAGTGCATATCTTGAAGTCTTAACTCACATGAACTCAAATTGTGACCTTATTTGGAGATAAAGTCTTTACAGAGATAATCAAGTTTAAGTGAGGTCGGTAGGATGAACCCTAATCCAATATGACTTGTCCTTATTAGACAGGGAAAATGTAGAGAGCAACATGCACCTACAAGGAAAGCATTGTGTGAATGTGAAGGTGGCCATCTACAAGCCAACAAGAGAGTCTTGGAACAAATTCTTCCCTCACAACCTTCAGAAAATCCAAACCCGCCAATCCCTTGATTTCAGAGTTCTTAGCTTCCAGAACTGTGAGACAATATATTTCTATTGTGTACATTACCTAGTTTATGGTACTCTGTTATTGAAACCCTAGAAAACCTAATTCAGAGAAAGAATATTAAAATATAAAATAATAAGATATTTAATATATCAGATGGTGAAAATTTAATTATAGATTGTATAGCATAGCATATCTTCAGCCCCGTCTTGTAAATTTCTCTCCATCCTTTGAAGGACAGATCAAACATCAGAGCTCGCGTCAAATTGTTCTAAATTTTTTGCCATTCTTTTCCCTCCACTGTTTGTGCGTTTCTAACGGAACTCATTGTTATTGACATTAGTCATTCTTCTATGGCTTTTCTCCACAAAAATTTGTGAATAGCTGAGGGCATATCCTATGTGTAATTATATCTTTTATTGATCTTAGTAGAATTTATTACTATAAGATATGTAAATTTATTTATATAATAAGTTTTCTCCAACCATACCAGATCTCCCTTTTCTGTTAAAACTGCATTTCATCATAGAAAAGTATGCCACTATTCATATAAAGTTGTTTTTTAATGTCTTCTTAAGATATATACTTATTTAAAGTGTTGTCTACTGTGCTCTAAAATGCTAATTCAAGATTTTAATAAAATGTACAAATCTCAGACTTTCATTTATGGGAGCTATAAATTATGTTCTAAGCAAATTAATTTACTTCTAATTACTGTGATCACCATGATTTCCATATGATTAATTTTAAAAGTAGATAACGCAAAATAACTCTTCAGGTATTTTAATCAATATGTGCCTGGAAGATGCTGATAACTGTTTAAACATACCCAATCCTGTTCCTTTTCTTTTCCCTAGAAATAAAAGATCCAAGCTTAGGTTAGGAATGATGCAACACCTCCGCAGTCTATAATAGTGACTATTTATCTGAGCTAACCTTCCTCCATTATATTTTACAGAGATACCCAGATTAATTCAGCAATTTATTCAACAAGTCTTTATTATACACTTAACTGTGTGTTTGGCTTGGGATACAGCAAATATCCCTGCCCTCATTTTATCCCTCCCGTTACTACATTTTAGTTAGGAAAGAAAGCAATAAACAGAACAAACTACTAATTACTATTCATAAATGGGGACGTTATCTATTAAAAAATTAAGTAGAGAAGTAGGATAGGAAATGTAGGTGAGACCAGCAGTTCTGAAACTGTAGATAAAATGTGAATGTCCGAGAAAGGCCTCTGTGAAAGAACTATTTGGGTAAGACCTGAAGAAGTGAGGCAGCAAGCAGTGTGAAAATTTAGGGGGACTTTAGGAAATAGGCATTCCTGGACAATGAGATTTCTTGGCATGCTGGAGGATTAATGAGGATGCAGAATAAATGAGGGATAGAGTGGTAGAAAATGAGGCTCTCTAGGTATTGTTGAGCAGAAGAACAAATAGACTTTGTATAATGCTTTATAAGCTGTTTTAAGATGTTTTTGATTTGCTTTGTTTTAATGAGTCAGGAATCCTTGGTAAGGCATGGAAGAGCGGGCCGATGTGGTCTGATTTAGGTTTTTACCAGGACCACCCTGGCTGCTTTGTTAAGAATAAAGTAAAGAGGGCAGGATTGGAAGCAGAGAGAACTGTTCAACAGTTTGAACAGGAATAATAAAAGTAGAGATAAAGAGAAATGTTAAATTCTGGATATATTTTTAAGTCAATTGCAATGTTATTTAGGAAAGAACAGAATGTGAAAAAGAAATCACTAATAACTCTGAATTTTATGCCTGTACAATGGGAAAAATAAAATTACAGTTTATTGAAATGAGAAAATTGTGAAGGTAGATAGCATTGCGGTGAATATTAGATCTGTTCAAACATATAAAATGACACAATTATTGGCCATTCAAAATGGGATGTCTACAGAAAACTGGATATGTAAATCTAGATTAAGTAAGAAGTTACATTTAAAGTTACCCGTGTGTGGAAGGATATTTTAAACCATGGTGTTAGGTAAGATCACCTACTGAATTTCTTCATGGAGAAAATATATAAGATGCAAGAGCTGAGTCCTGGATACGCTGAATGCTTAACAATCAGAGAGATGAGGAAGAACCAGCAAAGGCAAATAAGAAGGTGATATGATTTGGCTGTGTCCCCACCCAAATCTTAACTTGAATTGTATCTCCCAGAATTCCCATGTGTTATGGGAGGGACCAAGAGGAGGTAACTGAATCATAGGGGCCAGTCTTCCCTGTGCTACTCTCCTGATAGTGAATAAGTCTCACAAGATCTGATGGGTTTATCAGGGGTTTCCACTTTTGCTTCTTCCTCATTTTTCTCTTGCCATCATCATATAAGAAGTGTCTTTCACCTCCCACCATGATTCTGAGGCCTCCTCAGCCAGGTGGAACTGTAAGTCCAATAAACCTCTTTTCTTGCCAGTCTTGGGTATGTCTTTACATGCTGCATGAAAGCTGACTAATACAGAAGAAATGGCCTCAATGATAGAAGATAAAGCAAGAGAGTGTGGTGTATTAGAAGCCAGAGGAAGAAAATACCTTCTATGTGAAAGAGTCATTCCTATTTTTAAATATTGTTAATACATCCATTAAAGGGAAAAGATCCCAAATCACTGGATTTAGCGTCATGAAGATTACTGATGTCAGAGCAAAAACAGTTCTGGTCTCATGGTGGGACAGAAGCCTGAGTGGAGTGGCTTTAAGAGGAAATGTCAGGAGTGAAATTAGAGGCAGTGAATATAGATGAAGACTTTAGGAGATTTACTCAAGGAGAGAAATAGAGTTGTTAGCAGTAGAAGTGGGTTTACAAAAGAAAAAAAATAATTTTTGTAAGATTGAATTTTGTTTTATTGCTTTTGTTTTTGTTTTTTAAGATGGGGAAAGTAACCTTTTGTTATTGGGAACAAACTTGGGGACAACATATATGCATGATGCAAAAACAGCAGTGCCCTACGGAGGTCATGTCCTACTGAGTAGGTGAGAAAGTTGAGACCTATACATGGAGGATCTGGCTTTAGGAGATTGCTCATACATAGCAAAACATAGAAGACATACTATATTGGCACAGTGGGTGGAAAATATAATGGAGAAAGCTGTGTTCCTGGTGTTTGGCTTTCCCATTAAATAAGAAGCAAATCATCAGCCCAGAGGGAAGATGAAGCGGAGACAAGGGATGATACAATAGAGACAGGAAGTTATGTACTGGTCAGTGATCACAGTAGAATAATAAGAGCATAGGGAAATACAGTAAAATTTCTGGGCAATTTTAGTTATTTAGATTTTAGTAAGATAATATTTATCTTAAATAAATATGTAAGTGGCATTTTTACTGTTGCTTTGAGCTTTATTGAGCCAACTCTCTCTACCAGGTACTGAGAAGGAGTAGTGTGAAGTAGGTTCACTGTGCACTAGTTACCAACATGTCTTTGAACATTCAGACAGAATGGAGTCCTATACAACGAATTGCATGAAACTGACTTATAATATTACTTACATGTAGGCAGCATGAGAAAACAGAATCCTAAGATTCAGGGAAAACCTGTCCCCCAACAAGTTCTGGAAAAATGCTCAGCACAGATGGAGTTTCATATAAGCACGCCCCACTTGTCAGGCAGCAGAAAGATTCCAGAAAGCAGCCTGCCCTGGGTCATGCAATTCTCTGCACTCCAGGGTGGAAGGCCACTGTGTTTCTGGAAGAGGTGGGAGTAGGGACTGGAGCACAACCTAGGCTGTTCTGGCCAGTTCCTCTTCTTGGGATGTTGTACTCCCAGCACAGTCTATAGTTATTTTTGAGAACCACAAGCCAGGAAACAAGGGATAGCTGAATGGGTCCAAAGTAACTTGGAGAACTGTCTTGCAAGTAGGTGAAGAGTTCCTTCTAACCAGGGATATGATGGTTTAAAGGAAATGAAAGGTATAGAAAGTCAAGAAAGATGATGGTAAATTCAAGGGATGCTTAATGCTTTTCCTAGAATTTAAGGTGGGTAAATAGAAAAGTGAGAACATATAGGAAGTGATGAACAATGAGAAGTGGCAGGATCAGTGGATTGAAGGCGCTAGTGAGATTGAAGTCTTATTTTAATCTTTAGCAATCTTTTGAATCTTTTGCTGGTAGAATACTACAGCAAAGGAGCTGAAATGATTGGTGGTCATGGTTAGAGTTTAACATGTTTGACACTGAAATGATGGAAAGGTTGTTGAAAATGACGGAGATGAGTTTAAGATGATGGCAGTGAGTGGACAAATTAAATATCAAAGAAGGAATGATGGGTTTGCTAAAAATTCTTTTATTAGGGAGCAGTTAAAAACAGCAAAACCTGGAAGCATGACGGCCTCTGAAAATGTTAAATTTTAAAAATTTTGTCATAAAGTTGTTCCTAAAGCTTCCTTGTTATTTAGTTATGTGTAGAATCCATTCTCTTGTCTGCTTTTCTATCTGTGATACAGAAAATTTGGGCTACTCATCTTTTCTTTCCTACCTCAGTTCCATGATAGACATATCAATTTCATTTGTTTTTTGAAAAAAATTAATAATGTGTTAGTTCTCTATTTTATAGTATGTATTCACTATGCAATTTTCTATTTTATTTTCTTCTTTCTAATTACATAAAGTTTGCTGAACCTTTTCTAATTTCTTGAGAAGGCTGTTTAATTTTCAATAAATTTTCAAAAGAATTATCTATGTAGTCTTTTAAGATTTCCCATGGCTTAAGATAAATTTATAGATGTAAGCTATTTTGTCAAAAGGTATGCCTTTGCACCTTTTGACATACGGTGAATATATTCTTAAATTGCCCTGCAGAAGTCACGTTGCTTTTTCTATATCTCAAAAATACTGTGTAAATCATTATTGAAAAAAATAAAAATATTTGTCAATATGAAAAATGTCAGTGGAGTTATATTTTTTACTTATTGAATTCTATCTGAAGTTCAATATTTATTATGTTATGGCAATTTTATATCATTTCATAAATCATTTATTTTTCTTTTTCCCTGTTATTCTTTGAGTTGTTCATTAATTTCATTGCTTTGGAAATCACTTTTATTGATTAAGAATATTCTTCTTCATATAAATCATATATATGTTTTTTCAGTTAGTCATTTACATTTTAATATTATTTATGATATTTTGATACATCAAATTTTTAAAAAATTAAGTGACAATATTTTAATATTATTTATCTTTTCTGGTTCATACATTTAAACTTATATTTAGAGATTATTTTCCACTTTCCAAAATATATACTAGATAAATAGTAACCTACATATTTATGATAAAGTTGAATAAATTTTAGAACATTTGAAGTTTTAATTCATGTATTATATCAGTTATGTAGTTGTATAATCACAATAAATATCCCATATTTTCCTAATGTTTTTTCCTTTCACAGTACTTGAATTAAGAGAAAAGTTGGAAAATGTTCATTAATTTGGATAGAGAGATGAATAAAAACTACCTTTCTAAAAAAATAAAAATAAAAAATAAAAAAATAAAATAAAAATAAAAATAAAAGAAAAAAAAACTACCTTTCTAAAAGTAAATATGTGATTCTTCTAAAATTGACTTTCTAAAAGTAAATATGTTCAGTTATATATCAGTACTATACGTAGATGTATAATTTATGGATATAATTTCTTACTAATCATTATTATTATTACTATCATTTGTACTAGAAGCACAGTGGCCTTTGAAAATATGTTAAATTTTAAAATTTTGTCATGAAGTTTTTCTTAAAGCTTCCTTGTTATTTAGTTATGTATAGAATCCATTCTGCTGTCTGCTTTTTGTCTCTTATTATTGTAACTTTTTATTACTCCCTGAGAATAATTAAAATACATGTAAAACCTAAATACAATCATATGTATTATTTATAAGTAGAGAACTATAGCTCTTTAGTTCAGTTTAAGACAGAAAAGTCCAGAACCTAATGAATGACAAACTATTTTAGTCAATTTCCACTTTAAAAACTATGCAGTGTGTGTGATTTCGAGAAAAGTGTTTCTGGTTTGCTTTTTGCTTTTGATATGTTTGAAAATATTCATTTTTTTAAGTATTGAGATATGCTTACATTATTATAGATGTGCTTACTAGCTAAATTATTTTTATCTGTCCTTCAGATTGTCTGCTAAATCATTGTTATTTTATGTTTATGAGAAACTTACTATTAAACTATATAAGGAAGAAAAAACTGAGTATAAAACAAGGAGCTGAGATAACCTCATTTTAAAAGAAAACCTTATTTATTTAAGGCAAGCTAGACTTTTAAAACTCAGTTTTATCAATTGCCTTGTCTTCAATTTGAGGAAATCATATTATAAGAAAAACAGGAGCAATTCTTTTCATACAATGTAGTACACTGGAAACAGTTTCCTGAAACTAAAGACCAGTTGGTACACTCAAAATTAAGAAGTGAATTTTTTTGTAAGAATTTAGAATTGTATCTAGTTCTGCAAATTTTTTGCTGTATTAAAAATGCACAACATTGCAAATTACTTTTGCATAAATTAGCATAATTTTGACATGAAAGAAATGCAGTCATTGGGCCTAAATCTAAGAAAAATAAATGTTAAGGCATAGTTGCTAATGAAAATTAAAAATTGTAAGATAACAGGACTTGAAAATCTTACCCATATATTCACCTAACTCAAAATGATATCAGTAATTCATTAGAAAATTATTCTATAAAATGACTTTTTATCTGTACCACTCCACTGAATATATTCTTATATCATTAATGATAAACTAATTTTCAAATAAAATTAACTGTTACTGGACTTATTTATAACATATTTCAATATTGGTCATGGGAATTTTTTTTAGTTTCCCTCAACTTCTGGGATATCATTATCACCTAGTTCTTCCTCTACCCTGCTAAAAAATATTTTGAGTTGCTTCACAGTTTTATTTCCATTGTCACCTGAAATTGCATGGTTAATAAATGAAAGAAGGAGGCTACAACTTAAAATTATAAATTCCAAACCCATAATTCTACTCATGTCTAAGTTGGCATGATAAATAGCTATTGTTTCTATTTCTTTCTCTGGGTCACAGTTGTAATCATATGAATGCAGCCATTTATTCATTTATTTAAATAGTGGACACTGATGACATATTATGCAACTGATATTGTTCTAGGTGTTACAGATATATCAGCGAGCTATGCAGACAAAAATACTTGGGCTCCTGGAATTTATATTCCAGCAGTTAGAAAGGCAATGAAAATAAACATAGTAATTGATAAAGTGTGTTGCATCGAAGAGATGGTTTCTGTTGTGAGAAAAATACAAACTGGCAAGACAAATGATTGGTGAGGGCGTTACAATTCTTTGTGATCAGAGAGGACTGCTTGAGAGGATTGACTCCTGAAGAAAGACTTACAGGATAAGAGAAAGTTAACGAACATATCTAATGAAAAAACATCCCAAGCATTATAAAGAGCCTTAAGACCATTAGAGAGCCCTAAGACCAAGAATCCCTGATGCATTTAAGAAAGAACATGGAGGTCAGTGTGTTTCAAAGAGAATGAGCAAGAATAACTCATAGTTTGGGAACTAATTATGTAGGACCCAGGAGGCCATTGCAAAACTTACAATTTTATTCTAAGTGAAAGAAAAAGTCTTAGAATGATTTTAAGGCTAAGTGAAAGAAAAAGTCTTAGAATGATTTTAAGGATTTATAATTAACATTTTAAATGAATCATTCTGACTACTCAGTTGAGAATACCAGGTAGAGGGGCAAGGATGGAGGCAGAGAGACAATTAAGGGGGCTCTTCAAGTGAACAAAATGAGCTGTTGCTGCTCAGAAGTAGCTGGTAGCAGTAGCATGTGAGATGTCATCAGATTCTCGGTGTATTTTGAATAGAGAATCAAAGGATATGTAAATGTGAGAAATATTATAGGACAATTCCAAATTAATGTTTTTATGAGGAACAATGAAGGATTTAGAATCAACTGAGACAGAAAACTGCATCTGGAGGAGGTAGTTTAGCTAGTGTGGGGGATAAGACAGTAGAGTTGTTTTTGACATGGTATGAGA
Organism: Plecturocebus donacophilus; assembly: GCA_004027715.1. Taxonomy (NCBI): domain Eukaryota; kingdom Metazoa; phylum Chordata; class Mammalia; order Primates; family Pitheciidae; genus Plecturocebus; species Plecturocebus donacophilus. The sequence goes on along the minus strand of PVKP010015847.1, from coordinate 27,143 downwards.
TAGCTATTGTATAACCATGAGGAAGTGCAAACAACGCAATTAGATATAGGAGTCTGAAGTTCAGCACAAATGTCTGGATACATGTGATATAATGCTGTAAGATCAGAGGACGTCATGTTGTGAGTGTAAATAGAAAAGATAATAAATAGAGAAGAGAATCAAAACCTGAGCATGGGACATGCCCTCATTATTTCTCATTCAAACTATAGAACATCTCTCTGTCTTTATGATTTTAATTGCTATCACATCTAATCTAATCTCTCTATAATTATTATAATTATTTTTGTACACCCTCACTAAGATAGAATAAGAAAAGACAAGTACAAAATTTAACCTTGATGCATAAGATGCTTACAATTCCAAGCCATGTTAATCTAATGTCTTTCCTTCTATGGTTCTCTTCCCATACCATTCACCTGTACTTCAATCATATCACATTTCCCCTCACTCAAAAGTTACTAAACACCTTCTTATTCCTATTTCTACACATGCTATTCTATCTTAGAATGTCCTTGCTAAGAGTTAATTCATGATTAACTCTTCATTCACGATTTGAGCATCACCACTTTTTGGTAGATTTCACTGACATCAGTAAATAAATTTGTTCTAATGTTCTCCTATTTCTATAATAATTACATGCAATATCTTAGTGAAAAATTGCTTATCTATGTTCCCATTGTCCTAAGAATTTCTTTAAGATAAATTCTACATCTATTTAAATATGTATCTTGAGCATCCAAAATAGCACACATAATATACTAGACATAGACTGAGTAATGTTTAATAAGAAAACATTACATTATTGGAGTATTTATTAGTGATCAAATTAAAATTATATGGAAACTGGTTATAAATATATCTGCTTATTTTTGTCATATGATATGATAACAAATATCATAAATATCTATGACTAGGAATGTGTACATTTTATTGAATCTATATACAGAAGATTTTATTATCTCTTTGGGTAGCAAACCAGTAAAAGTAATCTGGCACTAGGCTCATGCTGGAAGAACTATCTGATAACAGATATAATGTATCAGGAATGATTTATCTAATGAAGTACATTTTTCTAAATATGAAGAATTAAAGGAACAGAGAGAGACTCAAATGAATAGACTGATTCAATATAAGACAAAGTAACATCAGTCTATGTCAAAGAAAGTCTTTAGTACAAAGCTATTTTCATTGGGTCATTTTTAAATGACAAAATAAAATTTATCATTTGAAAAATAATGGCATAAACAATAACTTTATTCTAACTGAGATATTGTTTTCAAATTGTTCCTGATTAACCATGGTGGGGACTATTTAAAGAGACCAAAACAATCAATTTATTTGACAAGACCTATGAGTACTATAAAGTATTTGACAATACATTTTGATATATTCAAAATTGTAGATGGATGGAATAGCATTGCAAGGACCTGAGATGAGTTATTTCCTTTTAAAACATTTTTATATGCCATGTTCTACAAACACATAAAATAATTTACCACGAAAAAATGTCAGTGATTTATTAGACCCAGGGACCACCAATGCTTTTCAATATTATTTTTTATTTTTTGGGAAAAGAGTTCTTTCTATTGTATAAGCTTTACTATATTGCATAAAATCATTGTTAAATGACTTTCAATAAGTGGCAGAATATCAACTAATTATTTTTTTAAAGTCTCAAGGTCTTATCCATTTCTTCCATTCTTCCCTGCTTTCCTTCCATCATTCATTTCATGACATACGTAAGCATATAATTTAGAATACTGTTGGGTATGTAAACAAAATAGATGGCACAGTCCTGCCTTGGTGAGGTAATATCATGCTTAAATATAAGGAAAAATATAAAAACACATTATAAGACAAAAGTCCTATAGTTACGTACATAACAAGGATCACAAGACAAATATATTCAGTGAGCTACCAATTTCAGTAAATGTGGAGATCAACATAGGATTAAATAGTAAAGTCTTAATGGAAAATAATAATTATATAGGCTCTTGAATAATTGGTATGGTTTCTATATGAAGAAAGAATATAGTACACTAGGCAAAAGAAACTTGGAAAGTACATGTTTAAGTACAGTGATGGATCACATAACACTTCAATCAAGAATGGACTATATATACCATGGTGGTTCCATAAGATCATAATAACGTTGAAAAATTTTCCTCGCCTAGTGACATAGCTATTGTGAGGTCAAAGCACAACACATTATCTTTTCTATATTCAGATATGCTTAGATTATAGAATTGCCTACAACATGCCATGGCAGTAACAAATTTGAAAAATGTTAGTATATAGGTGAAGGTAAAAAATGCACAGTAAAATATTTTTTTTCCAAAGGAGAAAATCAATTAAGGTTTGAAGAAAGGAGAGATAATAATCATCTTTAATTTGAGAATAAAATATGTTATACAAGAACAAAGTAAATAAAGGAGCAAGTTTTTTGGGGTGTGCATATTTCAAAAATTTGTTCAGGTGTGTATAATGTTGAAAACAACATTCAAAAATCATCTGTCTTTGAGTCATATATTTTATGAAAAATGAAGGTCTTTCCAAAGAGGTAATTAAATAAATATTATGCCAGAAATATCCTTTTTGGTATAATGCAGTTTTTCCCTTTCTGTGCAATTTAATACTTTTATTTAATAATAATAATAAATATTATTATTTGAATTGAGCTGTCACTCTGTCACTCAGTCTGGAGTGCAGTGGCATTATCTTGGCCTCCCAGTCTCAAGCAATCCTCCCATCTCAGCCTCTTGAGTAGCTGGGACTACAGGCTCACATCATCCCCTAGTAATTAATAATTTTTGTATGTTTTCTTTGTAGAAACAGATTTTGCCATGTTGCCCCAGCTGATCTCGAACTTCTGGACTCAAGCAATCCACCCACCTCAGCCTCCCAAAGTGCTGGAGTTACAGGCATGAGCCACCCTGTACAGCCTTATTTTTATTTAATTATATCTAAGTCTTTAAAATTGGGTTTTCTAAGTTAGCTTATGTTTTTATCTGTTTTGAATCTATGTACCTTGTTTGTTCTACTGCCTAAACTTTCTAGTACTTAACCTAAATTAACTGTCCCTAAAATGTGCTACACTGAGTTTTAATCTCTCGTACTATTGCTTTGGTATTATTGCCTTCAGTTTGATAAACTCAATTAAATTCACTTCAACATGAAAGAAAATTTTATTTTGCAGTATCACATCAGGAACCCAATTTTTGATAAATAGTATTCACCTCACAATGTTGATCAAGGCAGAACATCAAAATGCTAAGTACAGAATAATATTTGTCAGGAAATTGATGTTCTCGGTAGAGAGCAAACAAAACCCATGAATTTGTATACCACAATAAGGTATAACCATACACCTTTGCAATTATTTTAATCTTCTCTATAGATATCAACTTGGGGTATTATCAGTATTCTTGACTTTTTTTTTATTCATTGGTAATTTATGCTTATAAATAAGGTATAAATCCCAAACTATATGGTGTTAATTTCCACTCCTCATCTTTTTTTTTTCTTACTCCTCTTACAATGGTGTTAGATGATATTGCAAAATATTCATATGTTTTCAACTTTTTAAATGTTATTTTTTTCCTTTTTGGGAATTCGCTAAATTTTATTTTTAATCTTTCCATTTTAATATCAATTTTATTACATTTTTAACTTCCAAAGGTATTTCTTGTATTCATTCAATGTTTCTTTTCTGTAGTATGGGTTGTACCTTCTCTTTTTGTAAATCACTCTGAAACTAATAATTAATGTTTAATTTTAATTTATTTTGTTTTCTCCCCAATATTGCTCTCTTTCTTTAAAATCACTTTCATGGCTTTCTGCAGATCTATTCAGCAGATCCTCTCACATGTCTGTGGAATCCTTATTTACTATTAGCATTTAAGAATGATGCCTTAAAAAGCAGTTGGAAGTTCTTCCATGTGACAGGGATTCTCAATGAGAGATACACAGTTGGAGACTGCATCAGTCAGTTTGGGCTGCCATAACAAAAAACATTGACTGAGAGGCTTCAACAACAGAAATTTATTTCCTCACAGTTCTGAAGGCCACAAGTCCAAGATCAAGATTTTCAGTGAGAGCTCTGTTCCTGGCATGCAGACAGCCACCTTCTCACTATGGCCTTTTTCTCAAATGGCCTTTTTTTGGTATATGTACAGTGGGAGAGAGAGAGAGTTCTGGTGTCTTTCTAAGAACACGAATGCTATTGGATCAGGGTTCCATCAATGTGACTTCATTGAACTTCACTTCTTTAGAGGACCCATTTCAAAAAAACAGCCACATTAGAAACAGGTTTCATTGTGTAAATTTTGACAAAACATAATGCATTCTAAAAAGGAAGATCAAGCATCAAATGAAATTACATTTGGAGATTTCCAAAAGTCACTTTTAAAAAATTTTGATAGCTTTTTGGAGAACAGGTGGTGTTTATTTACATGAATAAGTTCTTTAGTGGTGATTTCTGAGATTTTGATGTACCCATCACTCAAGCAGTGTATACTGTACAGTCTTTTATACCTCTCACCCGTCCTACCCTTTCCCCTGAGTCCCCAAAGTCCATTGTATCATTCGTATGCCTCAGAGGCCAACTTTAAAAGAAGTTTTTTTCTAGAATCAATTTATTTCCATAGTGAAAAATAATCAAATTTAACTGGGATGAATATCTGCTTGGCTAACAGTTTTCTGATGGTTACATAGGGAACAGGTCCTGGGTTCAGGCTGGCAGTGGGAGTAAGCCCTATAGTTCAGAAACTAGAAAATACTAACTATAGGTTAATATACATTCACTTGAGGAAAAACATTTCTGTAACTCACTGTGAAGCACTTTGCTTTCTGCTGTTATTTAGAAAATTAATGCTCCTACTTTTTATTAGGTGATAACACATAAGTCAGAAATAATGAAAAATTCATGAAGTACGTTTCTGATGAAAATGTATAGAGTGCAATATGATTAAATGGGTTAAAATTTGAAATCTCTGCCAATTACTATTACCATCATCCCATTTTCATAGATTACTGTTTGAAATTTTAATTTTTCAAGTAATATTAAATACTTCAGTGTCAAAAATATCATGGCAAACACCTAGAATATTTTCTTTCGTGAAGAAACACTGCATATGACATTTAATTTACAGAAACTTTAGAGTAGATCTGTGAAAAATATCACTATGTCTCAGACTTTAGCAACAAATACTTTATTTAGCAAATGTCAAGTGTTACTGAAAGTATATGCAGAATGGAAATATATAATGAAACTTTTATTATATAAAGTAAACATGGGAGAAAAAAGGTACTTACTATATTGAAAACCAACTACATTTGCTAAACATATAATGAAAAAAGAGAATAAATCATCCAAGAAAATAAGGCAACAATTACCTTTCTTACAAATGAAAGGAAGTTACAGGCATGAGCAACCCTGTACAGCCTTATTTTTATTTAATTATATCTAAGTCTTTAAAATTGGGTTTTCTAAGTTAGCTTATGTTTTTATCTGTTTTGAATCTATGTATCTTGTTTTTTCTACTGCCTAAACTTTCTAGTACTTAACCTAAATTAACTGTCCCTTGTGCAGGAAGATGGCGAGTTCCAGGAAAGTTATGTTTAGTGATGGGCTGGTGGATGCTTATCAACTTACAATCAGCGGAAAAAACACCTAAAATGAATTTTGGAACATTTTCTAATTTCTATGCTGTAAATATTTCTAGCAGGGAAGAAAAACTATCATTGCTAACTGCTGATTTTGGAAGAGATACACACGATCAGCTCCCAATATCTAGTTAAAGCCAGCTTCAGCACATCACTTATATCCAAAAAAAAAAAATCTGATCAAATAAATTATCTCATCCATTTGACTGTTAAGTGAAGTGCTTCATATTCCATCAGAGTGTTTGAGGGTGAACGAATTATATACATATAGGAAACTAAACAAATGTGAGAGCAAGGTGGTTATTAATTTCAGAAAGACCAACAAGTAAATTAACAACCTGGGTAAGGAAATGCAATAAATAAGTATTGAAGTACGAAAAAGTATTATAAGAAATAGCTGAACTAATTAAAAGTAGTTAACTTTAGGCAGAGCAAAGAATGTAACTTCTTCCTATAAGCATTGTAGTGCAATTTTAATTTTAATCTATATGTATTTTTGATAAAATTTAAATAAAATTTAAAATTCAATAAACACCAGATTGTTTACTGTTTTAAAATAGAAATGTAACTGCTTAAAGAATGGTCTTTTATTTTAAAAATATTGTTCAAGTTGTTAAAAATGTGTGCATATAGGAATGCCATCAGCAGCTGAGCAGAATAGGAAGCCCTGGACCCTCCTTCCCTCTACATACAAATCGCACAATCTTAGATGGACATATTTTTTTTTTTTCGAGATGGAGTTTCGCTCTTGTTACCCAGGCTGGAGTGCAATGGCATGATCTCAGCTCACAGCAACCTCCACCTCCTGGGTTCAAGCAATTCTCCTGCCTCAGCCTCCTGAGTAGCTGGGACTATAGGCGTGTACCACTATGCCCAGCTAATTTTTGTATTTTTAGTAGAGACAGGGTTTGACCATGTTGACCAGGATGGTCTCGATCTCTTGACCTCATGATCCGCCCGCCTCAGCCTCCCAAAGTGCTGGGATTATAGGAATGAGCCACTGCACCTGGCTGGACATATTTCTTTTGTAAGAAATCTGGAAACTAGTTAAGAGGCTCCTACACCCTGGATGAGTGTGAAACAACCCACATTGAAGCTGGTAGAAAAATTCATGATACTTTCTTGCCAGAACCTCTACCCCTAGCCCAGTGCCATATAACAGAGACATATCCTGTCACCTGTCAACTGCTCTTTGGGGAAGGAAAGAGATACGAAGTGAGTTCAACACATCAAATATTCCAGGGGCTACCCAGAGGACTGGCTTCTATTTAGGACTGAGAGTACACACATGCTGGCATACTTTAGGAACTCATTGCCAATGAGAACACAGATGGTGGTTTGGGGTTGGCAGTCACCATGGCCACTCCCCCAGGTTCAGCATACCTCAGATTTCAGTGCCTTCCTTGAAAGAATATAAGATTCATCACAAATCTAACAACTCAGATTTTCTGGAGGCTGCCTGACGTATTCATTTCAGTCTTGCCTGTGTCTGAGCACTGTCAAGACTAAGGACAACTCTGGATGCATGTGGGCCACTAACAACAAAGAAAGTTAGTTGCACTAGCAAAAGTTTGAGAAACCTTAAGAACCTGTAGCCAAGGTGACTGGTGAAGTCTTTACTGATACAAGCACAGTCTGTAGAACATAGAGAGATGATATTTTGTCTAATGCACAAACAGCAAAACAGAGTTAAAAAAAAATGAAAAAACAGGAAGATGTTTACAAAATAAAGAAAGATAAATATCTAAAATTCCGACCTGAATTAAATGGAGATATGTAATATACCTGACAAAGAATTCAAACTAACCAGCACAAGATGCTCACTGAGTTCAATAGATCAATGCATAAACAAGTGAGGATTTTAAAAAAGAGATGGAAAACATTTTGAAAGTGCTAAACAGAGAGAACATGGAGTGGAAGAATGCAATAACTGAAATGAAAATTTAACTAGAAGGATTCTTCAACAATAGGCTAAATTAAGCAAAAGAAAGAATCATCAAACTTGATGATAGATCACTGAACATTATTCATTTAGAGAAGCAGAAGTAAGAAGTGATGAAAGCCTAAAATACTTATGAGACATGATCAAATGGATCAATATATGCATTATGCCTGTTCCAAAAGTATAAAATAAAGAGAAAGAACCAGAAGGCATATTCCAAGAAACAATGGCTGAAAATATACCAAACTAGAAACCAGAAGACTTGAATACATTCCTGAACACGTACTCCCTTCCAAGACTGAACCTGAAAGAAATTGAATCTCTGATCAGAACAATAATGGGTTCTAAAATTGAGGCAGTAATAAATAGTCTACCAATCCAACCAAACAAACAACAACAACAACAACAACAAAACCTTGGGACCAGACAGGTTCACAGTTGAATTTTACCAGGTGTACAAAAAAATGCTGGTACCATTCCTGCTGAAACTATTTCAAAATATTGAGGAGAGATTCCTCCCGAACTCATTCTGTATGGACAGCATAATTCTGATATTAAAACCTGACAGAGATACACAACAAAATGAAACATTAGGCTAATGTTCTTAATGAGCATAAATGCAAAAATCCTCAACAAAATACTGGCAAATCAAATCCAGCAGAACATCAAAAAGCTTACCTACCATGATCAAGTAGGCTTCATCTCTGGGATCCAAGTTTGGTTCAACATATACAAATCAACAAATGTGATTCATAACATAAACAGAACTAAAGACAAAACCTACGTGATTATCTAAATAGATGCAGAAAAGGCCTTGATAAAAGTCAACATTCCTTCAAGTTAAAAACCCTCGATAAAGGAAATACCTCAGTATAATAAGAGCCATCTCTGGCAAACCCACAGCCAACATTATACTGAATAGACAAAAGCTGGAAGCATTCCCCTTGAATACCTACACAAGACAGGGATGCTCTCTCTCACCTTATTCAACATAGTATTGGACGTTCTGGCCAGGGCAATTAGACAAGAGAAATATAAAGGCATTCAAATTGGAAGTAGGAAAGTCAAATCTATTTCTGTTGCAGATGACATGATTCTATATCTAGAAAACCCCACAGTCACAGCCCAAAAGCTTCTTAAGTTGATAAACAACTTGAGCAAATTCTTAGGATACAAAATCAATGTGCAAAAATCACTAACATTTCTATAAGCCAACAACATTCAAGCCAAGAACCAAATCAGAAATATACTCCCATTCACAATTGCCGCAAAAATAGTACCTAGGAATACAGCTAAGGAAGTGAAAGGTTTATACAAGGAGAACTACAAACCACTGCTCAAAGAAATCAGAGATGACACAAATGAAAAAGCATTCCATGCTCATAGAAGAATCAGTATCTTTAAAATGGCCATACTGTCCAAAGCAATTTATAGATTAAGTGCTATTCCTATTAAACTACCGTTCAGGTTATTCACAGAACTAGAGAAAACTATTTTATAATTCATATGGAACCAAAATAGAGTCGTAGTAGCCAAGGCCATCCTAAGCAAAAACAACAAAGCTGAAGGCATCACACTACACAAATTCAAAGTATACTACAGGGCTACATTGACCAAAGCACTATGGTACTTGTACAAAAACAGACATATGGACCAATGAAACAGAATGGGGAACCCAGAATTAAGTCTGCACATCCACAACTGCCTGATCTTCAACAAATGTAACAAACACAACAAATGGGGAAAGGAGGAAAGGATTTCCTATTCAATAAACGGTGCTGATATAACTGGTTAGCCATATGCAGAAGATTGAAACTGGACCCTTTCCTTACACCACATACAAAAAGTAATTCAAGATCGATTAAAGACTTAAATGTAGAATCCAAAACTATAAAAACCCTGGAAGACAACGTAGGCAATATCATTTGGGACATATGCACAAGCAAAGATTTCGTGAGGAAGACACCAAAAGTAATTACAAGAAAAGCAAAAATTGACAATGGATCTAATTAAACAAAAGAGCTTCTGCATAGCAAAAGAAACTATCAATGGACAACCTACAGAATGGGAGAAAATACTTGCAAACTATGCATCCCACAAAGGTATGATATTCAGCATCTAGACGAAACTTAAATTTACAAGAAAGAAACAACCCCATAAAAAAGTGGGCAAAGAACATGAACAGTTACTTCTCAAAAGAAGGCATACATTCAGCCAACCATCATATGAGAAAAGCTCAATATCACTAATCATTAGAGAAATGCAAATGAAAACTGCAATGAGATACTATCTAACACTAGTCAAAATGGCTATCATATATATTAAAAAGTCAAAAATAATAAATGCTGCTGAGGTTGTGGAGAAAAAGGAATACTTACGCACTGTTGGTGGGAATGTGTATTAGTTCAGCCATTGTGGAAGACAGTGTGATGATTCCTCAAAGACCTAAAGACAGAAATAAGATTAGACCCAGCAATCTGATTACTAAGTATATACCCAAAGGAATATAAATAATTATATTACAAAGACACATGCACATGTATGTTTATTGAAGCACTATTCACAATAGCATAGACATGGAATTAACCTAAATGCCATTTGATGGTAGACTGCATAAAGAAAATGTGATACATATACATCATGAAATGCTAGGCAGCCAAACAAAGAAAAGATCATGTCCTTTGCAAGGATGTGGATGCAGCTAGAGGAATTTATCCTTAGCAAACTAACGCAGGAACAGAAAAACAAATATGGCATGTTCTCACTTAGAGAGCTAAATGATGAGCACATGTGGACACACAGGGTGAAACAACAAACACAGGGGTTTTCAGAGGGTGGAGCATGGGAAGAGGGAGAAGATCAAGAAAAACAACTAATGGGTACTATGCTTAGTACCTGGGTGATGAAATAATCTGCACAACAAACCCCATGACAAACATTTACTTGTGTGACAATCCCTGCATTTGTACCCTGAACTTAAAAGTTAAAAAAAATATATAGGTCATAAACTTATATTTTCTTTTAGGTGTTTTCTCATTTTATTTCACTATTTTTAAGATTCTTACATATGTTTACATATTTATGAGAACATGTTATTTTTCCTTTATTGGAAAGTCATCTTATGCCCTAGTTACATTAATATATTTATCTAATTTCCAGATATTTTATTAATATATTATTTTTTCTAATATATAGGATTATGCCTGTGATATGATATTTATCTTTTAAAATTTTAAGAAAAATGTCTCAGGTAAATGGTCAAATATTTCATAGAATTCATCTCTTAAAAGATAGTAATACAACAAAAACTCAGCTTATTTATTCATTTGAGGAATATTATTCAAGTAGCTACTCTATTTCAATCTCATTCAGAGCATTTACAATAGAGTAGTGAACAAAAGAAGTGAAGGTCTATTTTACACCAAGTTCACAACTAAAGCCCATGTTTTGTATTTAAAATATTTTAATGGAGGCTAATTTTTTCTTTGTTCCAATTAACAAGTAGTTGTTTTGTGATTCTGTGAAATCTCACTAATTAAAGCTTTGCTTATAGCTTAATACTAAGAATTAACCTGTCTGATATTAATTATCACTTGAGGTAATATAATGGAGGCATATTTACTTCTCAGTATGTGAAAAATAGCATTGATCTTAGTATCCTAGTAAACTCAGAATTTTTCCTGGATGTATTACTTCATTTGATGAATCTCAGAGGTGATTTTTATACAAGATATAAGAGTTTAATCCAAGTATATTTTTGTGTTAGTTTAGCCTTTTATAAAACATGACTATGAAATATGGTTCCCCCCACCCCTGGACCTCAAATATAATGTGCTAAAGGAATACTTAATGGAATCTTCTTTGGAAAAGAACTTCAGAGAAAAATAATGAACATTCTATTAGTTTATGATATCTGCAAAAGTTACAGATCAGTTACAAATCCATGGTTAAGTTTTTTCCTTCTTGCAGAGGAAGGGTTGACAATCATAGACACCATTTCAGCTAGAAAGCATTTCTAGTCTTCTGAGAATGAAGAAAGAAAAAAATTAGGTATCACTAAGTCAAAATTTATATTTTCCATAGATATCATTAAAAACAAGGCTTTAAAAAATAACCTAATAATCTCAAGAATATTCTCATTTCATTATGGTTGTGTCAGTACAGGGATTGACTGTGCAATACACAAATTCACTGAAATGTATTTAAGACCCTATATTTTGTCAAAGTAGTTGATATGGTTTCGGTGTTTATCCCTTTCAAATCTGATGATGAAATGTTATCACCAGTTGGAGGTGGGGCCTGGTGGGAGGTGTTTGGATCATAGGGATGAATATCTTGTTAATGGCTTAGTGCCATCTGCTTGGTGATGAGTTCTCACTTAAGTACATACCTTAAATAAAAACTTGAATATGTGTTATTTGACCTATGCAGCCTTATATAAATTTCCTAATTGTGTTAAAGAGAAATATCTTATCAATGTAAGTCATATGTACATTTTCTATATATAATATTTAATGGCAGTTTGCTATTACTCAGAAATAATGTGCTATACATATATATATATATATATATATATATATATATATACACACACACATACTATATACTCCTTTAATTACATGTTTAAAAGAAAGAAATCATGGTGTACATATCTTGAGATCCTGAGGCCTTTTCATTCAAAATTAATTAAAATATAAGAGACGTTAGTTGGGCATGGTGGTGTATGCCTGTAATACCAGCTACTTAGGTGGCAGCAGCAGGATAATTGCTTGAACCCAGAGAGTGGAGGTTACAGTGAACAGAGATCACACTACTGCACTCCGGCCTGGGTGACAGAGCGAGACTCCATCTCAGTATATATATATATAAACAAAATATAAGAGATATAAATTATATTGTAGTTTTATCTCATTCTGTTAAATAAATTTCATGCCAGTCAGTTCACTAGCATGATCAGAGAGAAATAATTTTTGTCCTCATATGTATGAAATCATTAGTTCTACATGTGCTCATGTGATCACTCTTTTTAATAGAATAGTAATTATTAATGTTTATTATCTAATAATGATTTTTTTCTTGACTAACTCAGCAAGCATTGTAGTAGCTAAGTCCACTGATTCATTGAATAAACACAACTTAAATTTGCATAAGATCTGGGTCTCTACATCCATATCTATATCCCTATATATATCTTACATTATATATTATATATACACATACACACACACATATACATATAGGTCACCTAATATTAAAATAGTTGTTTTATTGAAATGCTGTAGTGAATATGCCTATGAAAGAAAAAGTAAATTTGTATGATAAAGCTATTATAGAGAGAATGATCCTGTAGAGCATGTAAAAACTTACTTTGCTTGGAAATTATTTTTCCAGTATGATACAGGAAAATTATGCAGTATTATAGTTAGATAAAGTTAAATTTTTACCCTTTGAAGACCATGTTTGTTTCAATGCCTTGATCTACTAGTCATTGTTCTCTGTATCAGTTTTGCCACTGACTACCCATGTAACTTGATAATTAAAAGCCTAGTTTCAATAATTAAGTGACAAATCTATAACTTTCAATATTACAGAGACTACAAAATTGTAATAAAATACTTGTCAGTAGTATATGTTTACCAAAAACTACAACTATTATTTTTTCTGTTGAGGATCTCTACGAGTGTATAGTACAAAGAGCATGTAAGTAGCGTTCATCAGTAAATCCTTAAAGAATTACCACGGGTCAGAGTGGCAAGAGGAAAAAGAAATATAGTTCCCACCTTTATATATTCATGGAGCTAATAGTATGTAGGGTAAAACAAAAAGAAATATGTGGGGAAAAAAACTACATACTTAGCACCAATTCTAAGTGTTAAAAATGTAACAAGCATTCTTAACACTTAGATGGACACCATTGGACTCCTGATGGACACCATTAGGCAAAGTGGGAAACAGTCACATCATAAAGACATTTCTAACGTGATGATGTTGGAACTGACATACAGAGTGCTAGTCATCCAAAAAGCATGATGATATGTGGTCAAGGATATGGGGAAATTAGAACCCTGAGCACTTTTGGAGGGAATGTAAAATAGAGCAGCCACTATGAAAAATAGTGTGGTGATTCCTGTAAAAAATTAGAATTAACATGTGATCTAGAAAATGTAGAATCAACATATGATCTAGAAAATGTATTCTTTGGATATATCCTAAAGAATTGGAAGTAGGGTCTCAAATATTTGTACATTCATGTTCATAGCAGCATTACTCACAATAGTCAAAAGGTGGAAGTAACCCAAGTATCTAAAGATGGATAAATGGATAAACAAAATATAGTATACATATAATGGAATAATTTTAAAAGCATGAAATTCTGACATGTTACAACATGTATGAGCCGTGAGGATGTTATGCTAAGTGAAATACACCAGTAACAAAAACACAAATACTGTCTGATCCCATTTATACAAGGTACCTAGAGTACACAGACTAGCAAAAATAGGAAATAAAATAGTGTTTGCCATGCACCGGTTGAGGGAATTAAATGAGGCGAAGTTTAATGGGTCTAGAGTTTCAATTTTGCTGGATAAAAAAGCTTTGGACATCTGTTGCATAGCAACCTGAATATAGTTAACACTGCTAAACAGTATACTTAATGGTTAAGATGCTAAATATCAAGTTATGTGTTTTTTTCCACATTTGAAAGTATTTTTAAAATAATAAAATAACAGAAAAGAAGCATGATGACAATATTTAAGACAAAGGGAGCAGGATTTGTGAACATGCAGAAGGATGGGAACAAACCAAATCAAAACAAACCAAAACAACTTGGTGCTTTCCCAATACTACAAGGCCAGAGTTTAAGAAGCTTCAGTCATAAAAGATCATCTCAGGGCTTTCAGGCCATCATCAAGAATTGAACTGTCAGTCAAGAAAAATAAGAAAGCATTGAAAAGTTCTGTATCAATCGACCAGTTGGGAAGGTGCCATTTGTTTCTTATCCAAACCCGGACGAATATACGAATTCATGATAGAAATAAAAAATAGTCTCTCTTTCCTTTAAATACCCAATACTAAATGTCAAGAGTTATACTGCAGAAAATATGGCATGACTTTAATGAAAGAAAAGATCTTAATTGACTATATTTATAGGACTAGGAGGGTCATTATATAGAACTAGGAGGCAAAAAATTATAACTCACCACTACTACCATCTCTCACCCTGTACCCATGAAGGCAAAGTCAGTTTCCTATCCTAACCAAATTTTCTAGCAGATTCTTTCTGTTGGGAATGTGGGAACAAAGATATTCATAAAGATGAATAGGATTTGGGAATAAGGAAGAGAAGGTAACGGATAGGGTTAGAGGAGGGACTGGCGAAGAGAGAATGATATTACATAGCAATAAGTCAGGAGTCAGAATCTGCAGGGAAATTTGGTTAGGATAAGAAACTGACTTTAAAAAAAGATGTTTTTAATTTGCTGCTTGGTAAATGCTCTCCAGCTTTGTAACACTTTAATTAATTTTCCACATGTACAAATGTCTCATGTAAGTACAGAAAATACAAATCAAAGATTTGGTTGAGTTCTTTGTCTAGGTTGATTCAGTACAAAGAAAATTAATAGCCAGGTGAATGAAATAGGTTTGGGAAAAAGAATGCATCAGACCCTGAGACTCTGAGCCCCAGAGAATGAAATTCCTCAAGAAGTTATGGAACTTTTAGGAAAGGCACTGGATTACTCACATGACCTAGATGAACCAGCCTAAATCTTGAAGGATAGCATAAGCTAGGATGACATTTGAATTTAAAATAAATGAACAAAAATGAAGTCCTTGTGTATTCTTGAGTACTTCCCGAGCTTCCTTCTTGAATTGTCTCGTGGGCCTCAGAAAAGCACATATGTTTAATTCACCAGTTTATATTCATGAAATGTACTCAGTAAATACTTGCTCAATACATAATTGAATACCAGGACCAATTGTGTCACTTTCTCCATGGTCTTCTAAACTGAGAACCATTTCTTAACAAAATTTGAACCACCCACAATCTTCCCCTTTTCAAAATCACACAGAAGGCGGGGAGAAGCTGCTTATTATTCTCGAGAGTTAGCACATCTTCAACACTCTTCAACTCAAAAGTTGTTCAGATGTCCTACCCTAATTCATCCAGATTTATCGCCTCCTCCTTTATTCAGACTTTTGTTTAGTAAGTAAACAGCTGTCCCAAATCATCTTCTAATTTCTCCTTCCTGTTGTGCTTTCCATTTTCTTGTGAAAAATAAGAACATGCGGGCAGGTGTGGTGGCTCACACCTGTAATCCCAGCACTTTGGGAAGCGGAGGTGGGGGTCACCTGAGGTCAGGGGTTTGTGATTAGCCTGGCAACATGGTGAAACCCCATCTCGGCTAGAAACACGAAATTAGCCGGGCCTGGTGGCAGGCGGTTGTAATCCCAGCTACCTGTGGAGGCTGAGTTGCTTGAACCTGGAAGGTGGTTGCAGTGAGCCGAGATAGTGCCACTGACCTCCAGTCTGGGCGACAAGCGTGAAACTCTGTCAAAAAAAAAAAAGAAAAGAGAAAAGAAAAGAAGAACATGTTTGATATCTTACAAGCCTCAGTTAAATAAATAATAAACAAAGTATCTCTGGATTTTGTTAATTTTTTCAGCTATATCCCTGCTCTGGCTCATTATGACAAAATATCATGATAGAAAAAAAAAACATATGAAATCAGCTTCTCAATATTTTAGATAGTGCTTATGTTTTTTTATGTTACTTGCCAATTATGAGTATTGAAACTCAACATGTAGTCATTTAACAAAGGGCTTCTACCAGCCTGGAAATAGAAAGCTCTAGAACACTGCAAACGTTCTAATGAGAGAGAATTCACATACTTTGAAATTTTGACTAAATATATATACACTTAGAGGAGTTTTCATGAGAATCTATTACATAACCGTGCAACTCGGTTTTTCCGTATTTCAGTCCAACTGGCCCATTTTTAACAAGACATAATCACGTAACATTTACAACACCTGTGTAATCTTAGGCAAGAATTGCACTTCAATTTTCTAATCTAAATCGTGGAAATAACATCTAATTTGTAAGGTTTTCGATAAAGTTATGTATGTAAATCATTTACAGAACTAACATCAATGCAAATTATTGTTAATTGGTTCATAGTATTTGTCTGTATTTCTCAATTATATAATTTAAGCCTCTAAGTATGGGCTTTTGCTTTTCACAAGTCAGGATTTTTTAACATGTTTTAAATGTACAGACAGGTAAGGCAGTCTGAAACCTAGGGATAGGTGACAATTTTCAGAATACTAAAATTTGGGAGGATATATAAAGGTATTTACGTATCTAGCTTTCAAACTGCAGTTAGAGAAAGTTTGTTCATACTGAATTAAAATATTAAATTAGGCATTTTAAGAATATTTAATTGTGTAGAAGAGGTTCATTATAAGGATATTGATGATTTCTAGTTTGAAGGCAATAGGACACAGAGATAGAAATCACTGCATACCAGGGCCTCATCTGGAATAGAACATCTCTGGTACCTCAGCTGCAGCACTTTGTCACTCTTCCCTCTAGTGGCTGTCACGACAACTACATAATCGGTGTGCTGCAACAACAGTTTAGGGGAAGAGATACTGTTACATACGAGTTTCCTGGGGCTAGGGTTGTGATATAAACTTATACATTATAAGTTTACATGTTATAAGCAGACCATGGATACATTTGGACAAAGCAACTGCTACAATCAATGTAGAACATTAGAGAAGCAGTTTAGAATTATTTCAAATTAATTGTGAAACACATTTCACATAAAAACAAGAGCCTTAAAAACAGATATATTTGTTAGTTACACATCACTTCATTATCCATCTTCCTATCATCTTACCTGCAGCATTTTTAATTCTTCTTCAAAACTAATCTCAAATGAGCCAAGCTAAAAATGAATGTATTGCTGATATGCATATTAGGTAAAAATAGGATATGATTCCTTGCTTACTAGACATTCATGTTTTAAAAATATCAATTATTTTGTTTTCATCAACTATATATTTTGTAATACATGATAAAACATATTTACAGGATAATTTGTATATGAAAGATGAGGAAATATTTTAATGTAAAAATTAAAAAATTATGTGTTATATTAAACCCAAGAATACTGGAAATAATAATATACAAAAATGAGTAAACCATGCCTGTTCTACATTTTTAAGTGATTCTAACATACTTGCTTTTAGCCTAGAGAGCTCTTAAAAAGTGTCAAAAAATATAACATTTAAAATAATTGTAATGACAAGATTGATTCCCTATTCAAATAAAATTTAACGTATTGATTTCTTGAAGTACATATATGAGTTTATGGAATATTCATTTTCTGCAAAAGACATTTTTTTTACTTATTTTAACAAATACACTTTCAGTAAACAAGAAAGAAAATTCAGGAAAAATATGTGTTATTCTCTCCATACTTTTTCACATATAATTACTACAGACGTGCACACCCACATGTGCAATTAGATTACTTCTACATTTCAGTTAATATATTTTAATGATATTATGTTTTTGTGTTTTTAAGTATTCTTTGAAATCGTAGCTTATATTAGCTGCATACAATATTACCATTTGCAACTACTGTGTTTTAACCAATGTCTTTCTTTTGGACTTTGGATTTTTTCTAATCACTCACAAAAATTCCCCAATAAATTCTGTTATAAGAAATCTGCAAATGATACCAAAATATAGTCTATTTAAATGGTAAATTGAACTTCAAATTTAAAACCTTTTATTTGGGGAAAGACACAGCTAACAAAATAAAAGGGGCAAGCTAAAGATTAAGAAAAAATATATTTTCCAATAACATATTTGAGAATCGGATATAGAAAGCACACTTAAAATCTACAATAAGGCCAGGCACAGTCTACACTCACTCCTGTAATCCCAACACTTTGAGAGGCTGATGTGGGAGTATTGCTTGAGCTCAGGAGTTTGAGACCAACCTGGCCAGCATAGCCAGAGCTCACTCCTACAAAAAATTCAAAAAATTAGTCAGTTGTGTTGACATACACCTGTAGTCCTACCTACTTAGGAAGCTGAAGCAAAGAACTGCTTGAGCCCGGGAGGTCAAGGCTGCAGTGAGAAGTATTGTGCCATTGCCCTGGCACCTGGACAACACAGCCAGACCCTGTCTCAAAAAAAAAAAAATTAACGATAAGACAACAAATAATGCTATAACACAAAGAGTAAAACATGTGAGCAGACATATTACTAAAAGAAATAAGAATGTCAAATAAGACCATGAAAGTATGTCCAACAGCATTAACCACTGGACAAATGAAATTTAAACTATGATGAGCTTCTTACATACCTATTAGAATGGCTAAAAAAAAAACAAAAACAAAAACATAAACAAAAGCATTCCAACAATTCCAACTGCCAATAAAGACCTGAGGAGGCCGGGCACCACGACTCACACCTGTAATCCCAGCACTTGGGGAGGCTGAGGAAGGCAGATCACCTTAGGCCAGATATTGGAGACTACCCTGGCCAACATGGTCAAACTGTCTCTGTCTCTAAAAAAAAAAAAAAAAAAAAAAAAAATTGAGGAACTGTATCTTTTATATATTACTTGTGGGACTACAACATGGTGGAGCCATACTAGAAAACAGTTTGGCAGTTTCTTAAAAATTAATCCTGCCTTTAATTTATGACCCTAGATTAAGATTAAGCAATCTTAGTCTAGGGTATCTACTGTAAAGATGTGAACATTTACATCTAAACAAAAATGTTTATAGTAGCTTTATTTATAACTTCCCAAAACTGTAAATGGTTCAACTGTCCTTCGGCAGTTCATGTTCTATGACAATTTAATATTTTTTAATTTTTAAAAATGACAACATATTCAATACTTTAAAATAGCCTAATTCCCAACTTTGGACAATTATGAATAAAGCTGCCTTAAACATTTATTTTCAGGTTGTTGTGTGGACATAAATTTTCAACATTTTTCGGTAAATACCAAGAAGTTTGATTATGGATTATACAGTAAGATTTCCTTCAGCCAGAGAATGGATAAACTGCAATACATCCAGACAATGGAATATTATTCTGTGCTAAAAAGAAAGGAGCTATCAACCCATGAAAAGATACAGACACTTAAATGCATATTACTAAGTGAAAGAATTCACTATGAAATTATGGAAAAGGCAAAACCATGGAGACAGTGGAAAGAACAATGGTTGCCTGGATTTAAGAAAGAGAGATTAACAGGTAGAGCACAGAGGATTTTCAGGGCAGTGAAAATTATATTTCACATATCATTATTCAAACCCATAGAATGTACATTGTGAATGTACCTTAATGTAGACCATGGACTTGGAGTGATGTGTCCATATAAATTCATCAGTTGTAATACTCTTGTAGGGAATGTTGATTATGGGAGAAATTATGCATATTTGGTGGAAGGGAGTATATGAAATATCTCTTTACCTTCACCTAGATTTTTAAGTGAATCTAAAACTGCATTAAAAAATTTTAATAAAAACTAAAATATCTAGTAAAGTGCCATTTACTTAAAACAAAACAAAAACGCTTGTATAACATGTTGTTAAAAATATATGTGCATCTCTCATTGTTGTCTATTGCCTTTGGATAATTACAGTCAGTGTGCCAAAAGACATTATAATTTTTTTAATAAAAACATAATTGTTAGGAAAAATATACTTAATCAAAAGGACATGAGATTGCCTGATTTCTATACTTTAACCAACTCCAAATCTTAGAGTGCTCTGGCAAAAATCAAATTATATTTACTTCTGTGTAAATTTACCTTCATTTGCTTACAACTGAAGTTGATATTTGTTTTTATATTCCGGTTGATTTGTATTATTCTTGTTATTTTCTTTCCCTCTGTGACATTTTATTAAGAACATTTCCACTCTACATGAATTTGATATAATTGATTTGCTTGGCATTGCTTTTGCCTCCAGTGGTCAGGAAATTTTAATTTGTTTTCAACCATTCACTAAATGAAGATGTACAATTAAACTGCAACTCTGAAGACATAACATCCAGCATGTTATTAGTCAGTTATGTCTCTCTCATCTGCTTAGCTTTGAATAACAACAGTGCTGTGAGCTGTCAGTGACTACTGCACAAACTGTGAAATTACACTGTGAAGCAAATTTGATTGTACTGAAAAGACTTTTCACAGGACAAAAGCATAGATCTCTCTTCACACAATTTTGGACTCCTGCTAATGACTCATACGGTTATAGAGCAGCCGCCAAGAAACGGTATAAGAAGGCTAATGAATAAAAGGGATGGATATATTGCATGACCGAGTTATGCTTCAGAGCATTTAAGCACCTCGATCACAGAGTGGCATGTAAAATCAAAATTCTGACTAAATTGGTGCACTCTTTGACTCTGAGACGTAGGATTAACTTTATTCTGTAAGATGCACAAGTTACTAGAAATTTTCATTCTGTTCATTAATATAGGTTACATTTTTTCAGTTTAGGAAAGAAATGAAGCTTTCCTTAAATACCATTTTGAAAATTCTGTATTATCCCCAAACATATCTATAACTTGTAATTTATTTTACTACAACTCTTGTTGCATATATGTATGTGTGGTTGTGTGTATATGTGTACGTATCCTGAGAGTAAATGACATAAAACATTAAAACTGAAGACAGATATCTTTCTAAAGTCCTCTAGCTTTGATTCTTGGAATGAATATACATCTGATTGGAATGCTTATTTATTAAAATATAAGATATAGATAATATAATGATATAATATTCAACATATTGCATTTAGATATGCTAGACTTTTTGAATTTCTTAAGATTTTTGAGAAAAGCAGAGAAGCGCTTTCAGCATTTGTGGTAACAATTTAAAATAAAAATATTTTCAAGGAATCACTACTCTGAAAATTGTTTTTCATACTTTCAGGCTTTAGTTTCGGCAAAAGTTTACATATTTTCCATACCATTGTTTGCAACATTTCATATCTTTGTTCATTAAGGCAATAAGTATTGTTGTCATAAATAAAGTCACAAGGGGCATGGAGGTGCATACTTGTAGTCTCAGCTGCTCGTGGAGCCTGAAAGTGGCTTGAGTCTAGAAATTCAAATACAGCATGGGCAATTTTAAAGAGTAATTCATCAGTATGCACACCATTAATTAGTTATAACTCTCTTAAAATAATTTTTGGAAGATTAATAATTTTTCCCCAAATGATAAAGATAAACTGATACCAAAAGTTTTCCTAATTGTTTCTTTGAGTTTGGTAATTACACCCACTGGAATAAACTGAACTGTAGAAAAAGATGAAGTTTGTCTGCCCTTTGCCAGGGTCTCCCATGTCTACCCCTCCTCAATCATGTTCAAGACTTCCGTCTCAGATTTTATGCTGAGCAGAGCCGGCTCTATGGCTCTCCTGGTGCTTTCTCTAACACCAGCACTGTTAAAAATCTATTCAGTCCTTATCACCATCCTTCACCCTGAAGTGGAGATTTTTAGCCTTCTGATTTACCCACAGTTGTGTTGCCAGTGGATTCAAGGACAAATTCATGAAACACCCAACATTTTAGGTTTGCTTTTCTGAAGTCAACAATTCTACCTTTGTTGCTGTATAAGTTCATATTCTCCCTATGAGTATCTGTAAAGCAAGTTCTGTGCCACAGGTTGGACACAGTTTTCAACATGAGTGACCCTTCATAGCACATGAAGCTGTATGATAACACACAAGGGATTGCTTACGCTTGATAAGATTATCAACAGTAACTTAAGTTAGTGTTACTACTGAATTTCAAGACATAAAAATTCAGTAAAGAAAATTGTTAAACCTAAGTTTTTAGTTAATATACAAAATAGGGAAAGGAAAAATTTAATAAATTATATAAATGTTCAAACGGATAAGTTCATTAAAAACCCATTACTTCTATTGCAATATCAGCAAAAGCTTAATATGTTGTGATTATGGGCCAATTTTCCAGCTGAGTCTTCTTGTTCTTGCAAAATGTAAACAGGAAGAGAAAGCAGTTTGACATCAAAATTTGGTACAACCAGATTTTATTACAATTAAAAACAAAGCTAAGTCTAAACACATTGTTTATTAACCTGTAGTATTTTATATTGAAATAAAGATGTAAGATTTTATGTGTACAATTTGTATGTGTATGCGTGTGTGTGTACACATATGTGGCCACATATTATTATAAAAGATGTTTTGTTACTTCAATTATGATCTTCATGTAGAAGAAATTCTCATAATATGAATCTTTGCTTCCACTATTTTTCAACCATTGCCACTTTATCAGGTTTTAGAAGTGCTTATTAAACTGCTTCCTAAACATAAATTCTCCATTAAGCATTGCTTAGGGCAACAAAACAAAACAAAATCCAGAAAGCTTTCATTGCTTATAACTGTATGGCACACTCAGCTGCTGTCATTTCTTAGACATTTATAATTGAAACAAATTTATGGAGTCTGATTCATTGAGCTCTTAAAAAACTCTGTCTCCCTAGCTTTTCATTCTTTTTAAACCACAATATAACAACTCAAAAAATCATTTTTTAAAATATCCCCCCAATATGGTATCATCAAGTAACATTCTTAGTTTTAAAAAGAGTAGCACTTTAGTGATAACAGATTGTCAGTGCCCTATTATTTTTATTAGCTATCTTGACTCACCACTTAAAATTTAGTAAAATCCATGGATGGTATTGAATATATTTTAAGTGTCCCAAATATAAAATTTATGTCAAATCTTCACCATTTTAAATATCTTCATTTTGTCTGATAAATGATATCAAGGCTGATTGTTGCTTTCTAAGTCTTTTTCTTTTTGATATTTAGTTTTTGTAACCTTGAATAAAGTGTCACAACATTTTTAAACTGCTCTGATCATCACTATTATCAAAACGATGGATAATGGAGAGGATGTGTTAAGTTGTTATATCTCTATTGTTTAAAAAATTCTTATGAACACATTTGGAGAATTTTTGAAGTCCAGCATAAAGTCAGAATGCTATTTGGTAAAGAATACAGGGCATTTTCTGAGTATCAGTTATACAGAAGACGAAACAAGCCAAGCAAGAAATTAATACAATTTAAGTACCTTAAATACATTAACAACCATTAACAGAAAAGAACCCTTCTAACTTGATCTCCATACCATCAAAATTTGAAAATACTCTAAGGTTGAACAAAGTTTATTTTATAGGAGTAGAAAATACTATCAATATTCCAATGTTGGAATATTGTTTATCCATGTTTATATAGATACATGTGTTACTAAAGTACACATCAAATGGGCAAATAAAAATATATAATTTTGAGAAGTCAACCTGACATTATATATGCTAAAAATAAGCCAAAGGAGAAAAATACTGATACATACCTCTCATTCTGACCCTGAACATAGTGTATGCTACTCTGAATAAACAAGAAATTAATGGTAACTATTACTGTATTATTTATTTGTTCATGAAACATACTGCTAGTCAATACAATGAGTAAAATTGCACAAGTTGTTTTATCCTGAATTGCAAATCTTGAGGTATTAGGTGTTAGAAAATAGAGCTGTACTTGTTCACCTAGAGACTTCTGAAATCTACAAAAAAATGAGATTCTTATTAAACAACTTTAATATTTTTTAAAAGGATTCAACTATATTCTACAACTAAATACATAGCTAAAGCAAAACAACATGAAAAATTTAAAATATTAAATGGAAAGCAATGTTTCTCATGAATATGTTTACAAATAGAAATCAGGTTTTGCTTATTTTACTGTGGCAAAATAGCATTCAAAGGAAAGCACTACAAAAATCAAAAGGGATTTTATATTAATAAAAGATAGAGCCAATCATTATTTCAACCAACATGATGTAATAATCTGTTATGCATTTTAAAATGAAATATTAAAATATATTAACATTACTAGGAATAAAATAATTTTTATTTTTTAAATTTCAAATTTAAACTTTAAATATTTAAAATGTATAACTGTATCTTTAAAATTAATAGTATTTCATATGGACCAATCCATTAAATAGAAAATAAATAAGGACATACAAGGTATGAATTAGCTCATTAGGATTATTTTGTTTTTCTATATATAACAAAAACAAGCATAATTTTGTATACATAAGAATTTTATATATATTCATATATATATAAAATGTTTAATCACCTAACGAATAGTCACACAATTAGACCCCAAAAATGTACATTTTAAGAGATAGAAATCATTCTAGTTATGCTATGTTATAAAACATTAATATTTAGAGCCTATCAAAAGAAATGATAAAAATAAATCCATAAACTAGAAAATCATTTATAATGCTCTTCCAAAATATGCTATTAAATTACATAGAAATCAAAACTGATGGTACAGCTAGACATTTTTCTGAGTGTAGGGAGCAACATAGTGTTTATTCCTGCTCCATATTTGAGCAGCCTCGTGTTTGAATTTTAAATATATTCTTACTCAGTGTAGAAACATCAGTAACTTACTCAACATTATATAAAGTAGTTCAATGAAAGTAATTATCATAATGTTTGTATGAAAAACACCTTAGAAATATATAATTATTAACACATTTATCAGAGAAAAACATATGACCTTAAGAATATCAATTGAGAAAGACTGGAAATAAGCATTCAATTTGAGTACAATTAAAGGAAAACATACATTAAAAATAATAATAATAATAATTGAATTATTAATGAATATAAAAACCAAATGAATAAAAAAAGTGACCAAATAACCCACTGATTTGAACAATGACATTCAAATATCTTTTTGTGGAACGATTAATGAAATTGACAACTAAGAATCTCTTAAATCTAAGAATAAAATTCACTAAGAATATGTAAGATGAGACTATATAAAAATGCTTTATCTTTTTTATATGGCAACAGCAACACAACAAAGAGTATGATGGGGAATGAAAGAATACATTCACAAAAGCAATGTGTGCTATAAAATATTTAGAATTAATTTCAACATGTATCTTTTGAAGTCACACCTAAGAATGTGAAACTTTATAAAGAATACATAGCAAGAACTGGTAATATGGAGATGCACACTAAATTCCAGAACATGAATTATAAATATTTTAAATATTTTAATTCTAGACTAAATTTGTTTACACACTCAAAGCAAACTCAAAAGAATTTTAAATAGAGATGGGGAAAATGAGTTTAAATATCATAAAATATGAATACTTTCAACAGCATATTTCCAAAATTAAATATAAACTAGAAGAGAAAGATAACTTGTTCTGCTTAATGTGAAACAGGAAATTATTCTATATAGCAAAAAGAATTAAAACAAAAATATTTATCTTAGAATAGTCACATAAATCATAGCAAAACTGAATAATATTTTAGATATTTAACTTCAGGGGATATTTTAGATCATTGGAAAATAAACCCTTCTGTTCAATAAATGATAGTCCTATTTAATTTGGCGAAACAAATTTAAACTCACAAAGTGCACAAAAGTAAATACCAAACTTTTATATAAATAAAACAAAAATTATATTGTATAGAAATTAAGAATAATTACATGAGATATTTTTTAATCTTTGTGTGAAAGAGCTTTTTTTCTAATTAAAACACCATATCAAATCCACAACTGGAAAAAAATTAATGCATTTGATGAATAATTCAAATCTTTATCAAAAGATAGATGAAGTTAAATGAAAAATAAGTTAAAAGTGAAATAATTCAGATTTTCAAAAAATATTTAAAATATGAGTAGCAGCAAAAATACTATTACATATAAACTCTTCAACACATAAATAATGTAAACATTTATACACACACATACCTACTCATAAAGCAGCAGAAAAAATCTGGGAGCATAAATATCAAAATGTTAACTGTGATTACTTCTGTAAGAGAAGTGATTTGAAAAACAATAAAGTTAGGAGTCTTTAATTATTAACTTTATGGTTTTTATGATTTTTTTAACCAAGAAAACTGTGACTATATTAATGTATTTTGTACAAAATTTAGAAGAAAATTAGTATTTACCATTAGAATTGGGGAATATGTCATATGCACATTGACCCGGAAGCAAAACATAAAACATACAGCCACTCTTTAGCATATCAAAAGAAAATAATCAAATAACTAAGATAAAGGAAATGCCTGGGAAAAAAAGTCATGAAAACAGACAGATTACAGTGACAGCAGAAATATGGCAGGGCAGTAGATCCGTTCTAACACACAGACACACACACATACACACACACACACACACACACACACACACACATTCACACACACGGACAAAAGAAAAAAACTATGATTAGATAGCCATCCATAAACAAAAATAGCTCTGAGAAAACTCAGGAGTCTAGTTACACAATGGAAAAAAAAAAGAAGCATGACTGCACAGAAAGGGTAGGAAGAACAGTTTAATTTTGCCTGCATAACACTATTCACAGGCCAATTTACTCAGAACCTAAAAGGATCTTCTCAGCCTCTAGCAGGAGCAC
>PVKP010015846.1:0-49496 GCA_004027715.1 Plecturocebus donacophilus | reverse complement strand
TGCAGCAGAACTCATATACCCCTTTTTTTCCCCCCAAGTGTTCTGTCTCGGGGAGTTAGGGCTTTATTTATGAGTTTCCGGTGTGCTGCTGCCTTTTTTTTTTCTTTTCAGGGCTGCCCTGCCCAGCAAGGAGGCAGCTCAGTCCCTGTCTGCCTGCAGAGGCTTTGCTGAGCTGCTGTGGGCTCCGCCCAGCTGCCGTATGAACTTCCCTACAGTCCTGTTTACGTAGGTGTAATTAGATCTGCCTAGGCAATAGTGGCCCGCCTCCGTAATGGCGGGTTGCCTCGGCAATGGCGGGTTGCCTCGGCAACGGCAGGCTGCCTCCGCAATGGCGGACTACCTCTGTAGTGGTGGAGTGCCGGTAATGGCGGACACCCCTACCCCACAGAACTGGACCATCCCGGGTTCTGCTGTGCCCGCTGCAAATATCTTAACCAAGAGCGCTTCCAATTGCTGTTTTAGCCGAGCCTGTTCACCTGGCTTGCTGTCTCAGAGCCTTTTTTTTAGTTGAATGGTCGACTCCCATGTGTTCCAGTCGCCTGTTGAAAAGGCGCCGGGATCTATGTGATTTCCCCTGCGGGGACACACTGTGCAGCTGAAACAGTGGCACTGAGATTCGTAGCGGTTTTTTGCCTGGAAATCTCCTGGGCTGGCTCCCTGATTCAGTCCCCTTTTTAATCTGCCTTCCCGTAGCTCCACTCGCCAGTTAAAAGGGCACACAGACCAGTGTATTTTGTGTGGAGAACCGCCGCGCCGGGGCGCCGGCAAAGCAGCTGCACTGGCCAAAGCATCCGCACCGGCCGAAACAGCCACCCTGGCCCAAACAGCCGCGCCGGCCAAAACAGCTGCACTGGCGACCTGTGGGGCTGCTCCGCCTGGGGATCTCCTGGTCTGGGGGTAATACAAATAGGTCTGGAAATGCGGTGTCCACTCACCCTCTGCACTTTCACTGGGAGCTGCAATCCTCAGCTGCTCCTATGTGGCCATCTTGGATCTCTCCATATCTGAATTATTGAATGTTAGAATGTCAGAATTCTACAATCCTTTGAGGTTCTCATTGCTAGAATCTTATGATATCAAAATTCTAGATATCTAGCATGTCTGAAATCTATAATATTAGGATGTCAGAATTCTAGAATCCTTGGAAGTTCTCAATTCTAAAATCTTAGTTTATTAAATTATAGAATTGTAGCATGTCTGAAATGTAAAATCATAGGATGCTGGAATTGCAGAATTCTTGGTGGTTCTCAATTCTAGAATCTTAGGATATCAGAATTTTGGAATTCTAGCCTGTCTCAAATGTAGAATATTAGTATGTCAGAATTCTAGAATACTTTTAGGTTCTCAATTTTAGAATCTTAGGATATCAGAATTGTAGAATCCTAGAATATCTGAATTCTAGAATATTAGGATGTCGGAATTCTAGATTTTTTGGAGATTCTCAATCCTAGAATATAAGGATATCAAAATTCTAGAATCCTAGCATATCTGAATTTTAGAATGCTAGGATGTGAGAATTCTAGAATCTTTGGAGGTCCCCAATTCTAGAATCATAGAATATCAGAACACTAGAATGCTAGAATATCTGAATTCTGGAATGTTAGGCTGTCAGAATTCTAGAATCCTTGGAGGTTCCCAATTCTAAAATCATAGGATATCAGAATTCCAGAATCCTAGCATATCTGAATTCTAGAATGTTAGAATGTCAGAATTCTAGAATCCTTGGAGGTTCTCAGTGCTTCAGTGCTAGAATCTTAGGATATCAAAATTCTAGAATTCTAGCATGTCTGAAATCTATAATATTAGGATGTCAGAATTCTAGAATCCTTGGAAGTTCTCAATTCTAGAATCTTAGTTTATTAAATTATAGAATTGTAGCATGTCTGAAATGTAGAATCTTAGGATGTTGGAATTCCAGAATTCTTGGTGGTTCTCAATTCTAGAATCTTAGGATATCAGAATTTCGGAATTCTAGCCTGTCTGAAATGTAGAATGTTAGTATGTCAGAATTCTAGAATACTTTGAGGTTCTCAATTTTAGAATCTTAGGATATCAGAATTGTAGAATCCTAGAATATCTGAATTCTAGAATATTAGGATGTCGGAATTCTAGATTTTTTGGAGATTCTCAATCCTAGAATATAAGGATATCAAAATTCTAGAATCCTAGCATATCTGAATTTTAGAATGTTAGGATGTGAGAATTCTAGAATCTTTGGAGGTCCCCAATTCTAGAATCATAGAATATCAGAACACTAGAATGCTAGAATATCTGAATTCTGGAATGTTAGGCTGTCAGAATTCTAAAATCCTTGGAGGTTCTCAATTCTAAAATCTTAGGATATCAGAATTCCAGAATCCTAGCATATCTGAATTCTAGAATGTTAGAATGTCAGAATTCTAGAATCCTTGGAGGTTCTCAGTGCTAGAATCTTAGGATATCACAATACTAGAATTGTAGCATGTCTGAAATGTAGAATGTTAGGATGGCAGAATTCTAGAATCCTTGCAGGTTCTCAATTCTAGCATCTTAGGATATCAGAATACTATTGTCCGAAAATATCTGAATTCTAGAATGTTAGGATTTCGGAATTCTAGAATGCTTGGAGTTTCTCAAGTGTAGAATCTTAGGGTGTTAGAATTCTAAAAGTATACCATGTGTGAAATGGAGAATTTTAGTAGGTCAGAACTGTAGAATTTTTGGAGGTTCTCAAGTATAGAATCTTAGGTAATCAGAATTCTAGAATTCTAGCACGTCTGAAATCTAGAATGTCAGGATGTCAGAATTCTACAATCCTCAGAGGATCTCAATTCTAGAATCTTAGGATATCAGAATTCTAGAATCCTTGCATATCTGTATTCTAAAATGCTAGGATATCAGAATTTTAGAATCCTTGGAGGTTCTCAATTCTAGAATCTTAGGATATCAGAAGTCTAGATTTCTAGCATGTCTGAAATCAATAATGTTAGGATGTCAGAATTCTAGAATCCTTGAAGCTTCTCAGTTCTGGAATCTTAGGGTATTAGTATTCTAGAATCCTAGAATATCTGAATTCCAGAATGTTAGGATGTCAATATTCTAGATTTCATGCGGATTTTAAATCCTGGAATCTTAGTATATCAGAATTCTAGAATCCTAGAATATATAAATTCTAAAATGATAGCATGTCACAATTCTAGAATCCTTGGAGGTTCTCAATTCTAGAATCTTAGGATATCAAAATCCTAGAATCCTAGACTATCTCAATTCTAGAATGTTAGGATGTCAGAATTCTAGATTCTGTGGAGATTCTGAGTTCTAGAATCTTAGGATATCAGAATTCTAGAATCGTAGAATATCTGAATTCTAGAACGTTAGGATGTCAGAATTCAAGTATCTTTAGGGGTTCTCAATTCTAGAATCTAAGGGTATCAGAAGTATAGAATCCTATGGTGTCTGAATTTCAGAATGTTAGGTTGTCAGAATACTAGGATACTCTGTGGTCTCCAATTTTATAATTTTAGGATATGAAAATTCCAGAATCCTAGCATATCTGAATTGTAGAATGTTAGGATGTTAGAATTCTAGAAACTTTGAAGTTTCTAAATTCTGGAATCTTAGGGTAGTAGAACTCTAGAATTCTAGCATGTCTGAAACATAGAATGTTAGAAGTTCAGCATTCCAGAATCCTCGGAAGTTCTCAATTCTAGAATCTTAGGATATCAGAAGTCTAGATTTCTAGCATGTCTGAAATCAATAATGTTAGGATGTCAGAATTCTAGAATCCTTGTAGGTTCTCAGTTCTGGAATCTTAGGGTATCAAAATTCTAGAATCCTAGAATATCTGAATTCCAGGATGTTAGGATGTCAATATTCTAGATTTTTTGGGTATTCTAAATCCTGGAATCGTAGGACATCAGAATTCTAGAATCCTAGAATATATGAATTCTAGGATGATAGGATGTCACGATTCTAGAATCCTTGGAAGTTGTCAATTCTAGAATCTTAGGATATCAAAATCCTAGAATATCTGAATTCTAGAACGTTAGGATGCCAGAATTCTAGTATCCTTAGTGGTTCTGAATACTAGAATCTAAGGGTATCAGAATAACAGAATCCTAGGGTGTCTGAATTGCAGAATGTTAGTTTGTCAGAATCCAAGAATACTCTGTGTTCCCCAATTGTATAATTTTAGGATATCAGAATTCCGGAATCCTAGAATATCTAAATTCTAGAATGTTTGGATATCAGAATTCTAGAATCCTTTGAGTTTCTCATTTCTAGAATCTTAGGATATCAAAATTCTAGAATTCTAGCATGTCTGAAATCTATAATATTAGGATGTCAGAATTCTAGAATCCTTGGAGGTTCTCAATTCTAGAATCTTAGGATATCAGAATACTAGAATTGTAGCATGTCTGAAATGTCGAATGTTAGGATGGCAGAATTCTAGAATCCTTGCAGGTTCTCAGTTCTAGAATCTTAGGATATCAGAATACTATAATCCTAAAATATCTGAATTCTAGAATGTTAGGATTACGGAATTCTACAATCCTTGGAGTTTCTCGATTATAGAATCTTAGGATATTAGAATTATAAAATTCTAGCATGTGTAAAATGGAGAATTTAAGGATGTCAGAATTGTAGAATCCTTGGAGGTTCTCAAGTATAGAATCTTAGGTAATCAGAATTCTAGAATTCCAGCATGTGTGAAATCTAGAATATCAGAATCTCAGAATTCTACAATCCTTGGAGGATCTCAATTCTAGAATCTTAGGATATCAGAATACTAGAATCATTGCATATCTGTATTCTAAACTGCTAGGATATCAGAATTTTCGAATCCTTGGAGGTTCTCAATTCTAGAATCTTAGGATATCAGAATTCTAGAATTCTAGCATGTCTGAAATCAATAATGTTAGGATGTCAGAATTCTAGAATCCTTGAAGGTTCTCAGTTCTGGAATCTTAGGATATTAGAATTCTAGAATCCTAGAATATCTGAATTCCAGAATGTTAGGATGTCAATATTCTAGATTTTTTTGGTGATTGTAAACCCTGGAATCTTAGGATATCAGAATTCTAGAATCCTAGAATATATGAATTCTAGAATGATAGGATGTCACACTTCTAGAATCCTTGGAGGTTCTCAATTCTAGTATCTTAGGATGTCAAAATCCTAGAATCCTAGACTATCTCAATTCTAGAATGTTAGGATGTTAGAATTCTAGAATCCTAGAATATCTGAATTCTAGAACGTTAGGATTTCAGAATTCTAGTATCCTTAGGAGTTCTCAATTCTAGAATCTAAGGGTATCAGAATTATAAATCCTAGGGTGTCTGAATTCCAGAATATTAGGTTGTCAGAAACCTAGAATACTATGTGGTCCCCAATTCTATAATTTTAGGAAATCAGAATTCCAGAATCATAGCATATCTGAATTGTAGAATATTAGGATGTCAGAATTCTAGAAATCTTGGTGTTTCTAAATTCTGGAACCTTAGGATATTTGAACTCTAGAATTCTAGCATGTCTGCAACGTACAATGTTAGGAGTTCAGAATTCCAGAATCCTTCGAAGTTCTCAATTCTAGAATCTTAGGTTATCAAAATTATAGAATTCTAGCATGTATGAAATCCAGAATGTTAGGATGTCCGAATTCCAAAATTCTTGGTGGTTCTCATTTCTAGAATCTTAGGTTATGAGAATTCTGGAATTCTAACATGTCTGAAATGTATAATGTTAGGATGTCATAATTCTAGAATACTTTGAGGTTCTTAATTTTAGAATTTTAGGATATCAGAATTCTAGAATCCTAGAATATCTGAATTCTAGAATATTAGGATGTCAGAATTCTAGATTTTGTGGAGATTCTCAATCCTAGAATATTAGGATATCAAAATTCTAGAATCCTATCATATCTAAATTCTAGAATGTTAGGATGTGAGAATTCTAGAATCTTTGGAGGTCCCCAATTCTAGAATCATAGAATATCAGAATATTAGAATGTTAGAATATCTGAATTCTGGAATGTTAGGCTGTCAGAATTCTAGAATTTTTGGAGGTTCTGAATTCTAAAATCTTAGGATATCAGAATTTCAGAATCCTAGAATATTTGAATTCTAGAAGGTTAGGATGTCAGAATTCTAGAATCCTTTGAGGTTCTCATTTCTATAATCTTAGGATATAAAAATCTTAGAATCCTAGACTAACTGAATTCTAGAATGTAAGGGTGTCAGAATTCTAGATTCCGTGGAGATTCTGAGTTCTAGAATCTTAGCATATCAGAATTCTAGAATCCTAGAATATCTGAATTCTAGAACGTTAGGATGTCAGAATTCTAGTATCCTTATTGGTTGTCAATTCTAGAATCTAACGGTATCAAAATTATAGAATCCTAGGGTGTCTAAATTCCAGAATGTTAGTTTGTCAGAATCCTAGAATACTCTGTGGTCCCCAGTTCTATAATTTTAGGATATCAGAATTCCAGAATCCTAGCATATCTGAATTCTAGAATATTAGGATGTCAGAATTCTACAATCCTTTGAGGTTTTCATTTCTAGAATTTTAGGAGATCAAAATTCTAGAATTCTAGCATGTCTGATACCTATAATATTAGGATGTCAGAATTCTAGAATCCTTGGAGATTCTCAATTCTAGAATTTTAGGATATCAGAATACTAGAATTGTAGCATGTCTGAAATGTAGAATGTTTGGATGGCAGAAATCTAGAATCCTTACATGTTCTCAATTCCAGAATCTTAGGATATCAGAATTCTATAGTCCTAGAATATCTGAAATCTAGAATGTTAGGATTTCAGAATTCTAGAATACTTGGAGTTTCTCAATTGTCAAATCTTAGGGTGTTAGAATTCTAAAATTCTACCATGTGTGAAATGGAGAATTTTAGAAGGTCAGAATTGTAGAATCCTTGGAGGTTCTAAGTATAGAATCTTAGGTAATCAGAATTCTAGAATTCTAGCATGTCTGAAATCTAGAATGTCAGGATGTCAGAATTCTACAATCCTCGGAGGATCTCAATTCTAGATTCTGAGGATATCAGAATTCTAGAATCCTTGCATATCTGTATTCTAAAATGCTAGGATATCAGAATTTTAGAATCCTTGGAGCTTCTCAATTCTAGAATCTTAGGATATCAGAAGTCTAGATTTCTAGCATGTCTGAAATCAATAATGTTAGGATATCAGAATTCTAGAATCCTTGAAGCTTCTCAGTTCTGGAATCTTAGGGTATCAGAATTCTAGAATCCTAGAATGTATGAATTCTAGAATGATAGGATGTCACAATTCTAGAATCCTTGGAGGTTCTCAATTCTAGAATATTAGGATATCAAAATCCTAGAATCCTAGACTGTCTGAATTCTAGAATGTTAGGATGACAGAATTCTAGATTCCATGGAGATTCTGAGTTCTAGAATCTTAGGATATCAGAATTCTAGATTCCTAGAATATCTGAATCCTAGAACGTTAGGATGTAAGAATTCTAGTATCCATAGGGGCTCTCAATTCTAGAATCTAAGGGTATCAGAATTATTGAATCCTAGGGTGTCTGAATTCCAGAATATTCGGTTGTCAGAATCCTAGAATACACTGTGGTCCACAATTCTATAATTTTAGGATATCAGAATTCCAGAATCCTAGCATATCTGAATTCTAGAATGTTAGGATGTCAGAATTCTAGATTTTTTGGAGATTCTAAATCCTAGAATATTAGGATATCAAAATTCTAGAATCCTAGCATATCTGAATTCTAGAATGTTAGGATGTCAGAATTCTAGAATCCTTGGAGGTCCCCAATTCTAGAATCATAGAATATCAGAATACTAGAATGCTACAATATCTGAATTCTGGAATGTTAGGCTCTCAGAATTCTAGAATTCTTGGAGGTTTTCAATTCTAAAATCTTAGGATATCAGAATTCCAGAATCCTAGAATATCTGAATTCTACAATGTTAAATATCAGAATTCTAGAATCCTTTGAGGTCCTCATTTCTAGAATCGTAGGATATCAAAATTCTAGAATTCTAGCATGTCTGAAATCTATAATATTAGGATGTCAGAATTCTAGTATCCTTGGAGGTTCTCAATTCTAGAATCTTAGGATATCAGAATACTAGAATTGTAGCATGTCTGAAATGTAGAATGTTAGGATGGCAGAATTCTAGAATCCTTGTAGGTTCTCAATTCTAGAATCTTAGAATATCAGAATACTATAGTCCTAGAATATCTGAATTCTAGAATATTAGGGTTTCGGAATTCTAGAATTCTTGGAGTCTCTCAATTGTAGAATCTTAGAGAGTTAGAATTATAAAATTCTAGCATGTGTGAAATGGAGAATTTTAGGTCAGAATTGTAGAATCCTTGGAGGTTTTCTTGTACAGAATCTTAGGTAAACAGAATTGTAGAATTCTAGCGTGTCTGAAATCTAGAATGTCAGGATGTCAGAATTCTACAATCCTCGGAGGATCTCAATTCTAGAATCTTAGGATATTAGAATTCTAGAACCCTTGCATATCTGTATTCTAAAATGCTAGGATATCAGAATTTTACAGTCATTGGAGGTTATCAATTCTAGAATCTTAGGATATCAGAAGTCTAGAATTCTAGCATGTCTGAAATCAATAATGTCAGGATGTCAGAATTCTAGAATCCTTGTAGGTTCTCAGTTCTGGGATCTTAGTGTATCAGAATTCTAGAATCCTAGAATATCTAAATTCCAGAATCTTAGGATGACAATATTCTAGATTTTTGGGGGATTCTAAATCCTGGAATCTTAGGATGTCAGAATTCTAGAATCCTAGAATATATGAATTCTGGAATCATAGGATGTCACAATTCTAGAATCCTTGGAGGTTCTCAATTCTAGAATCTTAGCATATCAAAATCCTAGAATCCTAGACTATCTCAATTCTAGAATGTTAGGATGTCAGAATTCTAGATTCCATGGAGATTCTGAGTTCTAGAATCTTAGGATATCAGAATTCTAGAATCCTAGAATATCTGAATTCTAGAATCCTAGAATATCTGAATTCTAGAACGTTAGGATGTCAGAATTCTAGTATCCTTAGGGATTCTGAATTCTAGAATCTAAGGGTATCAGAATTATAGAATCCTAGGGTGTCTGAATTCCAGAATGCTCGGTTGTCAGAATCCTAGAATACTCTGTGGTCCCCAATTCAATAATTGTAGGATATCAGAATTCCAGAATCCTAGCATATCTGAATTCTAGAGTGTTAGGAGGTCAGAATTCTAGAAACCTTGGAGTTTCTATATTCTGGAATCTTAGGATATTAGAACTCTAAAATTGTAGCATGTCTGCAACTTAGAATGTTAGGAGTTCAGAATTCCAGAATCCTTGGAAGTTCTCAATTCTAGAATCTTAGGTTATCAAAATTATAGAATTCTAGCATGTATGAAATCCAGAATGTTAGGATGTCGGAATTCCAGAATTCTTGGTGGTTCTCATTTCTAGAATATTAGGTTATCAGAATTCTGGAATTCTAGCATGTCTGAAATGTATAATGTTAGGATGTCAGTATTCTAGAATAGTTTTAGGTTCTCAATTTTAGAATCTTAAGATATCAGAATTCTAGAATCCTAGAATATCTGAATTCTAGAATATTAGGATGTCAGAATTCTAGATTTTTTGGAGATTCTCAATCCTAGAATATTAGGATATCAAAATTCTAGAATCCTAGCATATCTGAATGCTAGAATATTAGGATGTGAGAATTCTAGAATCCTTGGAGGTCCTCAATTCTAGAATCATAGAATATCAGAATACTAGAATACTAGAATATCTGAATTCTGATATGTTAGGCTGTCAGAATTTTAGAATCCTTGGAGGTTTTCAATTCTAAAATCTTAGGATATCAGAATTCCAGAATCCTAGCATATCTGAATTCTAGAATGTTAGGATGTCAGAATTCTAGAATCCTTTGAGGTTCTCATTTCTAGAATCGTAGCATATCAAAATTCTACCATTCTAGCATATCTGAAATCTACAATATTAGGATGTCAGAATTCTAGCATCCTTGGAGGTTCTCAATTCTAGAATCTTAGGATATCAGAATAGTAGAATTGTAGCAAGTCTAAAATGTAGAATGTTAGGATGGCAGAATTCTAGAATCCTTGCAGGTTCTCAATTCTTGAATCTTAGGATATCAGAATACTATAGTCCTAGAATATTTAAATACTAGAACGTTAGGATTTCAGAATTCTAGAATCCTTGGGGTTTCTCAATTGTAGAATCTTAGGGTGTTAGAATTCTAAAAGTCTACCATGTGTTAAATGGAGAATTTTAGTTCAGAATTGTAGAATCCTTGGAGGTTCTCAAGTATAGAATTTTAGGTAATCAGAATCCTAGAATTCTAGCATGTCTGAAATGTAGAATGTAAGGATGTCAGAATTCTACAATCCTCGGAGGATCTCAATTCTAGAATTTTAGGATATCAGAATTCTAGAATTCTTGCATATCTGTATTCTAAAATGCTTGGATATGAGAATTTTAGAATCCTTGGAGCTTCTCAATTCTAGAATCTTAGGATATCAGAATTCTAGAACTCTAGGAAGTCTGAAATCAATAATGTTAGTATGTCAGAATTCTAGAATCCTTTTCGGTCCTTATTTCTGGAATCTTAGGGTATCACAACTCTAGAATCCTAGAATATCTGAATTCCAGAATGTTAGAATGACAATATTTTAGATTTTTTGGGGATGCTAAATCCTGGAATCTTAGGATATCAGAATTCTAGAACCCTAGAATATATGAATTCTAAAATGATAGAATGTCGCAATTCTAGAATCCTTGGAGGTTTTCAATTCTAGAATCTTAGAATATCAAAATCCTAGAATCCTAGACTTTCTGAATTCTAGAATGTTAGGATGTCAGAATTCTAGATTCCGTGTAGATTCTGAGTTCTAGAATCTTAGGATATCAGAATTCTAGAATCCTAGGATATCTGAATTCTAAAACGTTCAGATGTCAGAATTGTAGTATCCTTAGGGGTTCTCAATTCTAGAATTTAAGAGTTTCAAAATTACGGAATCCTAGGGTGTCTGAATTCCAGAATGATAGGTTGTCAGAATCCTAGAATACTCTGTGGTCCCCAATTCTATAATTTTAAGATATCAGAATTCCAGAATCCTAGCATATCTGAATTGTAGAATGTTAGGATGTCAGAATTGTAGAATCCTCAAAGGTCCCCAATTCTAGAATCTTAAGTTATCAGAATTCTAGAATCCTAGGATATCTGAATTCTAGAGTGTTAGAATGTCAGAATTCTAGAATCCTTGGAGGTTCTCAATTCTAGGACCTTAGGATATCAGAATTCTAGGAATCTCGCATGTATGAAATTTAGAATGTTAGGATGTCAGAATTCTAGAATCCTGCAAGGCTCTCAATTCTAGAATGTTAGGATGTCAGAATTCTAGGATCGTAGCGTATCTTAATTCTAGAATGTTAGGATGTCAGAATTCTAGAATCCTTGATGGTTATCCATTCTAGAATCTTAGGATATCACAATTCTATAATCGTAGAATATTTGCTTACTAGTATGTTAGGAGTTCAGAATTCTAGAATCCTTGGAGGTTCTCAATCCTAGAATCTTAGGTTATCAGAATTCTAGAATCCTAGCACATCTGAATTCTAGAATGTTAGGATGTCAGAATTCTAGAATCCTTGGAGATTCTCAATTCTAGGATCTTAGGTTATCAGAATTTTAGAATCCTAGCTTATGTGAATTCTAGAATGTTAGGATGTCAGAATTCTAGAATCCTTGGTGGTTCTCAATTCTAGGATCTTAGGATATCCGAATTCTAGGATTCTAGCATATCTGAATTTTAGCATGATAGGATGTCAGAATTCTAGAATCCTCGGAGGACGCCAGTTCTATAATCTTAGGTTATCAGAATTCTAGAATCCTAGCGTATATGAATTCTCGAATGTTAGGATGTCAGAATTCTAGAATCCTTGAAGGTACCCAATTCTAGAATCTTACGTTATCAGAATTCTAGAATCCTAGCGTATCTGAATTCTAAAATGTTAGGTAATCAGAATTCTAGAATCCTTGATGGTTATCCATTCTAGAATCTTAGGATATCAGAATTCTATAATCGTATAATAGTTGCTTACTAGTATGTTAGCATGGCAGAATTCTAGAATCCTTGGAGGTTCTCAATTCCAGAATGTTAGGATATCAGAATTCTAGGATCCTAGCATGTCTGAATTCTAGAATGTTAGGGTGTCGGAATTCTAGAATCCTTGGAGGTTCTCAATTCTAGGATCTTAGGATATCAGAATTCTAGGAATCTCGCATGTCTGAAATCTAGAATGTTAGGATGTCGGAATTCTGGAATCCTCGGAGGCTCTCAATTCTAGAATCTTAGGATATCAGAATTCCAGAATCCTAGAATATCTGAATTCTAGAATGTTGTTTTGTCAGAAATTCAGAATCCTTCGAGGTGCTCAATTCTAGAATCTTAGGATATCAGAATTCTAGGATCCTAGCATATCTGAATTCCAGAATGTTAGGATGTCAGAATTCTAGAATCCTTGGAGGTTCTCAAGTCTAAGATCTTAGGATATCAGAATTCTAGGAATCTCGCATGTCTGAAATCTAGAATGTTAGGATGTCAGAATTCTAGAGTCCTGGGAGGCTCTCAAATCTTGAATCTTGGAGTATCAGAATTCCAGAATCCTGGAATATCTGAATTCTAGAATGTTGGTATGTCCGAATTTCAGAATCCTTCCAGGTTCTCAAATCTAGAATCTTGGGATATCAGAATTCTAGGATCCTAGCATATCTGAATTCTAG
The DNA here is from genome assembly GCA_004027715.1 of Plecturocebus donacophilus. Classification (NCBI taxonomy): domain Eukaryota; kingdom Metazoa; phylum Chordata; class Mammalia; order Primates; family Pitheciidae; genus Plecturocebus; species Plecturocebus donacophilus. The sequence goes on along the minus strand of PVKP010015846.1, from coordinate 36,682 downwards.
AATGTTAGGATGTCAGAATTCTAGAATCCTTGGAGGTTCTCAATTCTAGGATCTTAGGATATCAGAATTCTAGGAATCTCACATGTCTGAAATCTAGAATGTTACGAGGTCAGAATTCTAGAATCCTGGGAGGCTCTCAATTCTAGAGTCTTAGGATATCAGAATTTCAGGATCCTAAAATATCTGAATTCTAGAATGTTGTTGTGTCTGAATTTCAGAATCCTTTGAGGTTCTGAATTCTAGAATCTTGGGATATCAGAATTCTAGGATCGTAGCATATCTGAATTCTAGAATGTTAGGATGTCAGAATTCTAGAATCCTCGAAGTTCCCCAATTCTAGAATCTTAGGTTATCAGAATTCTAGAATCCTAGTGTATCTGAATTCTAGAATGTTAGGGTGTCAGAATTCTAGAATCCTTGATGGTAATCCATTCTAGAATCTTAGGATATCAGAATTCTGTAATCGTAGAATATCTGCTTACTAGTATGTCAGGATGTCAGAATTCTTGAATCCTTGTAGGTTCTCAATTCTAGAATCTTACCATGTCAGAATTCTAGAATATCTGCATCCTAGAATGCTAGGATGTCAGAATTCTAGAATCTCTGGAGGTTCTGAATCTTAGCAACTTAGGATATCAGAATTCTAGAATACTAGCATATCTGAATTCAAGAATGTTAGGAGATCAGAATTCCATTATCCTCGAAGGTCCCCAGTTCTAGAATCTTAGGTTATCAGAATTCAAGGATTCTAAAATATCTGAATTCTAGAATAATAGGATGTCAAATTGTAGATTCCTAAAATGTCCCCATTCTAGAATCTTAGCTTATCAGAATACTGGGATTCTCGTATATCTGAATCCTGGAATGTTAGGATGTCAGAATTCTAGAATCCTTGGAGGTTCTCAATTCTACTATCTTAGGATATCAGAATTCTAGTATTCTACCATATCTGAATTCTAGAATGTTAGGATGTGAGAATTCTAGAATCCTCGAAGGTCCCCAATTCTAGAATCTTAGTTTATCAGAATTCTAGAGTCCTAGTGTATCTGAATTCTAGAATGTTAGGATGTCAGAATTCTAGAACGCTTGATGGTTATCCGTTCTAGAATCTTAGAGTATCAGAATTCTGTATTCATAGAATATCTTCTTACTAGTATATTAGGATGTCAGAATTCTAGAACAATTGGAGTTTCTCAATTCTACAATCTTAAGATATCAGAATTCTAGAATTATAGAATATTTGCATTTTAGAATGCAAGGATGTCAGAATTCTAGAATTCCTGTAGGTTCTCAATTGTAGTATCTTGATATATCAGATTTCTAGAATACTAGCATATCTGAATTCTAGAATGTAAGGAGATCAGAATTCCAGTATTGTCGAAAGTCCCCAATTCTAGAATCTTAGGTTATCAGAATTCTAGAATCCTAGCATATCTGAATTCTAGAATGTTAGCAGGTCAGAATTCTAGAATCCTTAGACGTTCTCAATTCTAGGATCTTAGGATATCAGAATTCTAGGAATCTCACATGTATGAAATCTAGAATGTTAGGATGTCAGAATTCTAGAATCCTGGGAGGGTCTCAATTCTGGAATCTTCGGATATCAGAATTCCAGAATCCTAGAAGATCTGAATTCTAGAATGTTGTTATGTCCAAATTTCAGAATCTTTTGAGGTTCTCATTCTAGAATCATAGGATATCAGAATTTTAAAATCCTGGTACATCTGAATTCTAGAATGTTAGGATTTCAGAATTCTAGAATCCTCAAAGGTCCCCAATTTTAGAATCTTAGGTTATCAAAATTCTAGAATCCTAGCGTATCTAAATCCTAGAAAATTAGGATGTTAGAATTCTAGAATCCTTGACAGTTATCCATTCTAGAATCGTTGGATATCAGAATTCTATAATCATATAATATCTGCTTACTAGTATGTTAGGATGTCACAATTCTAGAATCCTTGTAGGTTCCCAATTCTAGAATCTTTGAATATCAGAATTCTAGAATATCTGCATTCTAGAATGCTAGGATGTCAGAATTCGAGAATCCCTGGAGGTTCTCTATTTCAGCATCTTACGATATCAGAATTCTAGAACACTAACATATCTGAATTCTAGAATGATTAGATATCAGAATTCTAGAATCCTCAAAGTTCCTCAATTCTATAATCTTAAGTTATCAGAATCCTAGAATCCTAGCATATCTGAATTCTAGAATGTTAGGATTTCAGAATTCTAGAATCCTTGGAGGTTCTCAATTCTAGGAACTTAGGATATCAGAATTCTAGGAATCTCGCATGTCTAAAATCTAGAATGTTAGGATGTCAGAATTCTATATTCCTGGGAGGCCCTCAATTCTAGGATCTTAGGATATCAGATTTCCAGAATCGTAGAATATCTCAATTCTAGAATGTTGGTATGTCCGAATTTCAGAATTCTTCGAGGTTCTCAATTTTGGAATCTTAGGATATCAGAATTCTAGGATCCTAGCATATCTGAATTCTAGAATGTTAGAATGTCGGAATTCTAGAATCCTCGAAGGTCCCCAATTCTAGAATCTTAGGTTTTCAAAATTCTAGGATCCTAGCGTATCTGAATTCTAGAATGCTAGGATGTCAGAATTCTAGATTCCTTGTTGGTTATCCATTCTAGAATTGTAGGATATCAGAATTCTATAATTGTAGAATATCTGCTTACTAGTATGTTAGGATGTCAGAATTCTAGAATCCTTGGAGGTTCTCAATTCTAAAATCTTAGGATATCAGAATTCTTGTGTATCTGAATTCTAGAATGCTAGAATGTCAGAAATCTAGAATCCCTGGAGGGTCTCTATTCTAGCATGTTATGATATCAGAATTCTAGTATTCTAGCATATGTGAATTCTAGAAGGATAGGATGTCAGAATTCTAAAATCCTGAAAGGTCCCGAATTATAGAATCTTAGGTTATCACAATTGTAGGATCCTAGCATATCTGAATTCTAGAATGTTAGGATGTCAGAATTCTAGATTCCTTGAAGGTCCCCGATTCTAGAATCTTAGGTTATCAGAGTTCTGGAATCCTAGCGTATCTGAATTCTAGAATGTTAGGATGTCAGAATTCTACGATCTTTGTTGGTTATTCATTCTATAATCTGCATATATCAGAATTCTGTAACCCTAGAATATCTGCTCACTAGTATGTTAGGATGTCAGAATTCTAGAATCCTCGGAGGTTCTCAATTCTAGAATTTTAGGATATCAGAATTCTAGAATTCTAGAATATGTGCATTCTAGAATGCTAGAATGTCAGAATTCTAGAATCCTAGGAGTTTCTCTATTGTAGCATCTTAGGATATCAGAATTATAGAATACTAGCATATCTGAATTCTAGAATGTAAGGAGGTCAGAATTCCATTATCCTCGAAGGTCCTCAATTCTAGAATCTTAGGTTATCCGAATTCTAAAATTGTAGCTTAGCTGAATTCTAGAATGATAGGATGTCAGAATTCTAGAATCCTCAAAGGTCCCCAATTCTAGAATCTTAGTTTATCAGAATTCTAGAATCCTAGCATATCTGAATTCTAGAATGTTAGGAAGTCCCAGTTCTAGAATCCTTGGAGTTTCTCAATTTTAGAATCTTAGGATATCTGAATTCTAGGAATCTCGCCTGCCTGAAATCTAGAATGTTAGGATGTCAGAATTTCACAATCCTGGGAGGCTCTCAATTCTAGAATCTTAGGATATCAGTATTCCAGATTCCTAGAATATCTGAATTCTAGAAAGTTGGTATGTCCGAATTTCAGAATTCTTCCAGGTTCTCAATTCTCGAATCTTAGGATATCAGAATTCTAGTATCCTTGCATATCTGAATCCTAGAATGTTAGGATGTCAGAATTCTAGAATCCTCGAAGGTCTCCAATTGTAGAATCTTAGGTTATCAGATTACTAGAATCCATAGGTATCTGAATTCTAGAGGGTTAGGATGTCAGAATTCTAGAATCCTTGATGGTTAACCATTCTAGAATCTTAGTATATCAGATTTCTATAATCGTAGACTATCTGCTTACTAGTATGTTAGGATGTCAGAATTCTAGAATCCTTGGAGGTTCTCAATTCTAGAACCTTAGGATATCAGAATCCTCGAATTCTAGAATATCTGCTTTTAAGAATGCTAGGATGTCAGAATTCTAGAATCCCTGGAGGTTCTCAATTGTAGCATCTCATGATATCAGAGTTCTAGAATACTAGCATATCTGAATTCTAGAATGTTAGGAGGTCAGAATTCCATTACCCTCGAAGGTCCCGAATTTTAGAATCTTAGGACATCAGAATTCTAGGATCGTAGCTAAGCTGAATTCTAGAATGATAGGATGTCAGAATTCTAGAATCCTCAAAGGTCCCCAATTCTAGAATCTCAGATTATCAGAATTATACAATTCTAGCATAGCTGCATTCTAGAATGTTAGGATGTCATAATCCTAGATTCCCTGGTGGTTCTCAATTGTAGCATCTTAGGATATCAGAATTCTAGAATAATAGCATATCTGAATTCTAGAATGTTAGGAGGTCAGAATTTCATTATCCTGGAAGGTCCCCAATTCTAGAATCTCAGGTTATCAGAATTCTAGGATCCTAGTATATCTGAATTATAGAATAATAGGATGTCAGAATTATAGAATCATCAAAGTTCCCCAATTCTAGAATCTTTGGTTTCCAGAATTCTAGAATCCTAGCATATCTGAATTCTAGAATGTTAGGATGTCAGAATTCTAGAATCCCTGAAAGTTCTCAATTCTAGGATCTTAGGATATTACAATTCTAGGAATCTCGCATGACTGAATTCTGGAATGTTAGGATGTCAGAATTCTACAATCCTGGGAGGCTCTCAATTCTATAATCTTAGGATATCATAATTCCACAATCCCAGAATACCTGAATTCTTGAGTGTTGGTATGTCCGAATTTCAGAATCCTTCGAGGTTCTCAATTTTAGAATCTTAGGATATCAGAATTCTAGGATCCTAGCATATCTGAATTCTAGAATGTTAGGATGTCAGAATTCTAGAATCCTCGAAGATCCCCAATTCTAGAATCTTAGGTTATCAGAATTCTAGAATCCTAGCGTATCTGAATTCTAGAATATTAGGATGTCAGAATTCTAGAAACCTTGATGGTTATCCATTCTAGAATCTTAGGGTATCAGAATTGTATAATCATAAAATATCTGCTTACTAGCATGTTTGTATATCAGAATTCTAGAATCCTTGGAGATTATCAATTCTAGAATCCTAAGATATCAGAATTCTAAAATTCTAAAATATGTGCATTCTAGAATGCTAGGATGTCAGAATTCTAGAATCCCTGGAGGTTCTCAATTGTAGCATCTTAGGATATCAGAATTCTAGAATACTAGCATAACTGAATTCTAGAATGTTAGGAGGTCAGAATTCCATTATCCTCGAAGGTCCCCAATTCTAGAGTCTTAGGTTATCAGAATTCTAGGATAGTAACATAGCTGAATTCTAGATTGATATGATGTCAGAATTCTAGGATTCTCAAAGGTTCCTAATTCTACAATCTTAGGTTATCAGAATTCTAGAATCATAGCATATCTGAATTCTAGAATGTTAGGATGTCAATATTCTAGAATCCTTGGAGGTTCTCAATTCTAGGATCTTAGGATATCAAAATTCTAGGAGTCTCGGATGTCGGAAATCTAGAATGTTAGGATGTCAAAATTCTATAATTTTGGGAGGCTCTCAATTCTAGAATCTTAGGATATCAGAATTCCAGAATCCTAGAATATCTGAATTCTAGAATGTTGGTATGTCCAAATGTCAGAATCCTTCGAGGTTCTCAATTCTAGAATCTTAGTATATCAGAATTCTAGGAATCTCGCATATCTGAAATCTAGAATGTTAGGATGTCAGAATTCTAGAATCCTCGGAGGCTCTCAATTCGAGAATCTTAGGATATCAGAATTCCAGAATCCTAGAATATCTGAATTATAGAATATTGGTATGTCCGAATTTCAGAATCCTTCAAGGTTTTTAATGCTAGAATCTTAGCATTTCAGAATTCTAGGATCCTAGCATATCTGAATTCTAGAGTGTTAGAATGTCAGAATTCTAGAATTCTCGAAGGTCCCCAATTCTAGAATCTTTGGTTATAAGTATAATAGAATCCTAGCGTATCTGAATTCTAGAATGTTAGGATGTCAAAATTCTAGAATCCTTGTTGGTTATCCATGCTATAATGTTAGGATATCAGAATTCTATAATCGTAGAATATCTGCTTACTTGTATGTTAGCATGTCAGAATTCTAGAATCCTTGGAGGTTCTCAATTCTAGAATCTTAGGATATCAGAGTTCCAGAATCCTAGAATATCTGAATTATAGAATGTTGGTATGTCCGAATTTCAGAATCCTTCAAGGTTTTTAATGCTAGAATCTTAGCATTTCAGAATTCTAGGATCCTAGCATATCTGAATTCTAGAGTGTTAGAATGTCATAATTCTAGAATCCTCGAAGGTCCCCAATTCTAGAATCTTTGGTTATAAGTATAATAGAATCATAGCGTATCTGAATTCTAGAATGTTAGGATGTCAAAATTCTAGAATCCTTGTTGGTTATCCATGCTATAATGTTAGGATATCAGAATTCTATAATCGTAGAATATCTGCTTACTTGTATGTTAGCATGTCAGAATTCTAGAATCCTTGGAGGTTCTCCATTCTAGAATCTTAGGATATCAGAGTTCTAGAATACTAGAATATCTGTATTCCAGAATGCTAGGATGTCAGAATTCTAGAATCCCTGAAGGTTCCCTGTTCTAGCATCTTACAATATCAGATTTCTAGAATCCTAGCATATCTGAATTCTAGAATGATAGGATGTCAGAATTCTAGAATCCTCAAAGGTCCCCAATTCTAGAATCTTAAGTTATCAGAATTCTACAATCCTAGCATATCTGAATTGTAGAATATTAGGATGTCAGAATTCTACAATCCTTGGAGGTTCTCAATTCCAAGATCTTAGGATATCAGAATTCTAGGAGACCCACATGTCTGAAATATAGAATGTTAGGATGTCAGAATTCTAGAATACTGGGGGGCTCTCAATTCTAGAATCTTAGGATATCAGAATTCCAGAATCCTAGAATATCTGAATTCTGGAATGTTGCTATGTCCGAATTTCAGAATCCTTTGAGGTTCTCAATTCTAGAATCTTAGGTTTTCAGAATTCTAGTATTCTAGCGTATCTGAGTTCTAGAATGTTAGGATGTCTGAATTCTAGAATCCTTGATGGTTATCCGTTCTAGAATCTCAGGATATCAGAATTCTATTATCATAGAATATCAGCTTACTAATATGTTAGGAGGTGAGAGTTCTAGACTCTTTGGAGGCTCTCAATTCTAGAATCTTAGGATATCAGAATTCTAGAATATCTGAATTCTAGAATGCTAGGATGTTAGAATTCTAGAATCCCTGGAGGTTCTTTATTGTGGCAACTTAGAATATCATAATTCTAGAATACTAGCATATCTGAACTCTAGAATGTTAGAAGGTCAGAATTTCATTATCCTCAAAGGTCCCCAATTCCAGAATCTTAGGTTATTAGTATTCTAGGGTCGTAGCCTATCTGAATTCTAGAATCATAGAATGTCAGAATTCTGGAATCCTCAAAGGCCCCAATTCTAGAATCTTATGTTATCAGAATTCTAGAATGCTAGCATATCTGAATTCTAAAATGTTAGGATGTCAGAATTCTAGAATCCTTGGAAGTTCACAATTCTAAAATCTTAGGATATCAGAATTCTAGGAATCTCGCATGTCTGAAATCTAGAATGTTAGGATGTCAGAATTCTAGAATCCTGGGAGGCTCTCAGTTCTAGAATCTTAGAATACCAGAATTCCAGGATCCTAAAATATCTGAATTCTATAATGTTGGTATGTCCGAATTTCAGAATCCTTCCAGGTTCTCAATTCTAGAAACTTAGGATATCAGAATTCTAGGATCCTAGCATATCTGAATTCTAGAATGTTAGGATGTCAGAATTCTAGAATCCACGAAGGTCCCCAATTCTAGAATCTTAGGTTATCAGAATTCTAGAACCCTAGCGTATCTGAATACCAAAATGTTAGGATATCAGAATTCTAGAATCCTTGCATATTGGAATTCTAGAATGTTCGAATGTCAGAATTCTAGAATCCTTGGAGGTTCTCAATTCTAGAATCTTAGGATGTCAGAATTCTAGGATTCTAGAATGTCTGCGTTCCAGAATGCTAGGATGTCAGAATTCTAGAATCCCTGGAGGTTCTCAATTGTAGCATCTTAGGATATCAGAATACTAGGATACTAGCATATTTGAATTCTAGAATGTTAGGGGGTCAAATTTTCATTATCCTCGAAGGTCCCCAATTCTAGAATCTTTTGTTATCAGAATTCTAGGATTGAGGCATATTTGAATCCTAGAATGATAGGATGTCAGAATTCTAGAATCTTCAAACGTCCCCAATTCTAGAATCTTAGGTTATCAGAATTCTAGAATCCTAGCATATCTGAATTCTAGAATGTTAGGATGTCAGAATTCTAGAATAGTAGTATATCTGAAATCTAGAATGTTAGAATGTCAGAATTCTAGAATCCTCGAAGGTCCCCAATCCTAGAATCTTAGGTTATCAGAATTGTAGAATCCTAGCGTATCTGAATTCTAGAATATTAGGATGTCAGAATTCTAGAATCCTTTAAGGTTATGCATTCCATAATTGTAGGATATCAGAATTTTATAATCATGGAATATCTACTTACTAGTATGTTAGGATGTCAGAATTCTAGAATCCTTGGAGGTTCTAAAGTCTAGAATCTTAGGATATCAGAATTCTAGAATATCCGAATTCTAGTATGCTTGTGTGTCAGAATTCTAGAAACCCTGGAAGTTCTCTATTCTGGCATCTTACGATATCAGAATTATAGAATCCTAGCATATCTGAATTCTAGAATGTTAGGATGTCAGAATTCTAGAATCTTTGATGGTTATCCATTTTAGAATCATAGGATTTCAGAATCATGTAATTGTAGAGTATATACTTACTAGTATTTTAGTATGTCAGAATTCTAGAATATTTGGAGGTTCTGAATTCTAGAATATTAGGATATCAGAATTCTGGAATTCTAGAATGTCTGCATTCTAGAATGCTAGGATTTCAGAGTACTAAAATTTCTGGAGGTTCTCTATTCTTGCATCTTACGATATCACAATTCTAGAATTCTAGCATATTTTAATTCTAGAATGTTAGCAGATCCGAATTCCATTATCCTCAAAGGTCCCCAATTCTAGAATCTTAGGTTATCAGAATTCTAGAATGCTAGCATATCTGAATTCTAGAATGTTAGGATGTCAGAATTCTAGAATCCTTGTAGCTTCTCAATTCTAAGATTTTAGGATATCAGAATTCTAGGAATCTGGCATGTATGAAATCTAGAATGTTAGGATTTGAGAATTTTAGAATCCTGGGAGACTCTCAATTCTAGAATCTTAGGATATCAGAATTCCAGCATCCTAGAATATCTGAATTCTCGAATGTTAAGAGGTCAGAATTCCATTATCCTCGAAGGTTGCCTATTCTAAAATCTTAGGTAATCAGAATTCTAGTGTCCTAGCATTCTGAATTCTAGAAGGATAGGATGTCAGAATTCAAAAATTCTCAAAGGTCCCTAATTCTAGAATCTTAGGTTATCAGAATTCTAGGATCCTAGCATATTTGAATTCTAGAATATTAGGATATCAGAACTGTAGAATCCTTGGAGTTTCTAAATTCTACGATCTTAGGATATCAGAATTCTAGGAATCTCGCATGTCTGAAATCTAGAATGTTAGGATGTCAGAATTCTAGGATCCTGGGGGGCTCTCAATTCTAGAATCTTAGGATATCAGAATGCCAGAATCCAAGAATCTCTGAATTCTCGAATGTTGGTATGTCCGAATCTCAGAATCCTTTGAGGTTCTCAATTCCAGAATCTTAGGATATCAGTATTCTAGGATCCTAGCATATCTGAATTCTAGAATGTTAACAGGTCAGAATTCTAGAATCCTCGAAGGTCCCCAATTCTAGAAACTTAGGTTATCAGAATTCTAGAATCCTAGCCTATCTGTATTTTAGAATGTTAGGAAGTCAGAATTCTAGACTTCTTGATGGTTATCCATTCTTCAATCTCAGGATATTAGAATTCTATAATCGTAGAATATTTGCTTACTAGTATGTTAGGAAGTCAGAATTCTGGAATCTTTGAGGTTCTCAATTCTAGAATCTTCGGATATCACAATTCTAGATTCTAGAATTCTAGAATTTTAGAATATCTGCATTCTAGAAAGCTAGGATGTCAGAATTCTAGAATCCCTGGAGTTTCTCATTTGTAGCATCTTATCATATCAGAATTCTAGAATACTAGCATATCTGAATTCTAGAATGTTAGGAGATCAGAATTCCATTATCATCGAAGGTCCCCAATTTTAGAATTTTAGGTTTTCAGAATACTAGGAACCTCGCATATCTGAATTCTTCAATGAGAGGATGTCAGAATTCTAGAATCCCTGGAGGTTCTCAATTCTAGAATCTTAGGATATCAGAATTCTAGAATTCTAGAATATATGCATTCTAGAATGCTAGGATGTCAGAATTGTAGAATTCCTGGAGGATCTCAATTGTAGCAACTTAGGATATCAGAATTCTCGTTTACTAGCATATCTCAATTCTAGAATGTTACAGGGTCAGAATTTCATTATCCTCAAAGGTCTCCAATTCTAGAAACTTAGGTTATCAAAATTCTAGAATCCTATCATATTTGAATTCAAAAATGATAGGATGTCAGATTTCTAGAATCCCTGGTGTTTTTCAATTGTAGCATCTTAGGATATCAGATTTCTAGAATACTAGCATTTCTGAATTCTAGAATGTTAGGAGGTAAGAATTTCATTATCATCGAAGGTCCCAAATTCTAGAATCTTAGGTTATCAGAATACTAGGATCCTAGCATATCTGAATTCTAGAATATTAGGATGTCAGAATTCTAAAATCCTTGATGGTTATCCATTCTAGGATCTTAGGATATCAGAATTCTGGGAATCTCGTATTTCTGAAATCTAGAATGTTAGGATGTCAGAATTCTAGAATTCTCAAAGGTCCCCGATTCTAGAATGTTAGGTTATCAGAATTCTAGAATCCTAGCTATCTGAATTCTAGAATATTAGGATGTCAGAATTCTAAAATCCTTGATGGTTATCCATTCTAGGATCTTAGGATATCAGAATTCTAGGAATCTCGCATTTCTGAAATCTAGAATGTTAGGATGTCAGAATTCTAGAATCCTGGGAATCTCCCAATTCTTTGAATCTTAGGATATCAGAATTGCAGAATCCTAGGATATCTGAATTCTAGAAAGTTGGTATGTCCAAATTTGAGAATCCTTCAAGGCTCTAAATTCTAGAATCTTAGGATATCAGAATTCTAGGATCCTAGCATATCTGAATTCTAGAATGTTAGGATGTCAGAATTCTAGAATCCTCGCAGGTCCCCAATTCTAGAATCTTAGGCTATCAGAATTCTAGAATCCTAGCGTATCTGAATTCTAGACTATTAGAATGTCAGAATTCTAGAATGCTTGATGGATATCCATTCTAGAATCTTAGGGTATCAGAATCCTATAACCGTAGAATATCTGATTAACAGTATGTTAGTGGTAAGAATTCTAGAATCCTTGGAGGTTCTCAATTCTAAAATCTTAGGATATCAGAATTCTAGAATTCTAGAGTATGTGCATTCTAGATTGCTAGGATGTCAGAATTCTAGAATCCCTGGAGGTTCTCACTTGTAGCATCTTAGGATATCAGAATTCTAGAATACAAGCATATCTGAATTCTATAATGTTAGAAGGTCAGAATTCAACTGTCCTCAAAGTTCCCGAATTCTAGAATCTTAGGTTATCAAAATTCTAGTATCGTAGCATAGCTGAATTCTAGAATGATAGGATGTCAGAATTCTAGAATCCTCAAAGGTACCCAATTATAGAATCTTAGGTTATCTGAATACTAGGATCCTAGCATATCTGAATTCTAGAATGTTAGGATGTCAGAATTCTAGAATTGTTGGCAGTTCTCAATTCTAGGATCTTAGGATATTAAAATTCTAGGAATCTCACATGTCTGAAATCTAGAATGTTAGGATGTCAGAATTCTAGAATCCTGTGAGGCTCTCAATTCTAGAGTCTTAGGATATTAGAATTCTAGAATCTTAGAATATCTGAATTCGAGAATGTTGGTATATCCGGATTTCAGAATCCTTCCAGGTTCTCAATTCTAGAAACTTAGGATATCAGAATTCTAGGAATCTTACATGGCTGAAATCTAGAATGTTAGGATGTCAGAATTCTAGAATCACGGGAGGCTCTCCATTCTATAATCTTAGGATATCAGAATTCCAGAATCCTAGAATTTCTGAATTCTAGAATGTAGGTATATCCTAATTTCAGAATCCTTTGAGGTTCTCAATTCTAGAATCTTAGGATATCAGAATTCAAGGATTCTAGCATATATGTACTCTAGAATGTTAGTATGTCAAAATTCTAGAATCCTCGAAGGTCCCCAATTCTAGAATCTTAGCTTATCAGAATCCTAGAATCCTAGCATATCTGAATTCTAGAATGTTTGGATGTCAGAATTCTAGAATCCTTGGAGATTCTCAATTCTAGGATCTTAGGATATCAGAATTCTAGGAATCTCGCATGTCTGAAATTTATAAGGTAAGGATGTCAGAATTCTAGAATCCTGGGAGGTTCTCAATTGTAGAATCTTAGGATATCAGAATTCCAGAATCGTAGAATATCTGAATTCTAGAATATTGGTATTTTCGAAATTCAGAATCCTTCCAGGTTCTCAATTCTAGAATCTTAAGATATCAGAATTCTAGGATCCTAGCATATCTGAATTCTAGAATGTTAGGATGTAAGAATTCTTGAATCCTTGAAGGGCACCAATTCTAGAATCTTAGGTTGTCAGATTACTAGAATCCTAGCGTATCTGAATTCCAGAATGTGAAGGTGCCAGAATTATAGAATTCTTGATGGTTATCCATTCTAGAACCTTAGGATAACAGAATTCTAAAATCGTAGAATATCTGCTTACAAGTACGTTAGGATGTCAGAATTCTAGAATCCTTGGAGGTTCTCAATTCTAGAATCTTAGCATATCAGAATTCTAGAATATATGAATTCTAGAATGCTAGGATGTCAGAATTCTAGAATCCACAAAGGTCCCCAATTCTTGAATCTTAGGTTATCAGAATTCTAGAATCCTAGCATATCTGAATCCTAGAACGTTTGGATGGCAGAATTCTAAAATCCTTGATGGTTATCCATTCTAGGATCTTAGGATATCAGAATTCTAGGAATCTCACATGTCTGAAATCTAGAATATTAAGATATCAGAATTCTAGAATCCTGGGAGGCTCTCAATTCTGGAATCTTAGGATATCAGAATTCCACAATCCTAGAATATCTGAATTCTAGAATGTTGGTATGTCCGAATTTCAGAATTCTTCGAGGTTCTCAATTCTAGAATCTTAGGATATCAGAATTCTAGGATCTTAGCATATATGATTTCTAGAATGTTAGGATGTCAGAATTCTAGAATCCTCGAAGGTCCCCTATTCTAGAATTTTAGGTTATTAGAATTCTAGAATCCTAGCGTATCTTAATTCTAGAATATTAGAAAGTCAGAATTCTACAATGCTAGACGGTTATCCATTCTAGAATCCTAGGGTATCAGAATTCTATAATCGTAGAGTATCTGCTTACTAGTATGTTAGGATGTCAGAATCCTAGAATCCTTAGAGTTTCTCAATTCTAGAATCTTAGGATATCAAAATTCTAGAATTCTAGAATATGTGCATTCTAGAATGCTATGATGTCAGAATTCTAGAATCCCTGGAGGTTCTCAATTGTAGCATCTTAGGATATCATAATTCTATAATAAATGCATATCTGAATTCTAGAATGTTAGGAGGTCAGAATTCCATTGTCCTCAAAGTTCCCCAATCCTAGAATCTTAGGTTATCAGAATTCTAGGATCATAGCATAGCTGAATTCTAGAATGATAGGATGTCAGTATTCTAGAATATTCAAAGGTCCCCAATTCTAGAATCTTAGGTTACCACAACTCTAGAATCCTAGCGTCTCTGAATTCTAGAATGTTAGGATGTCACAATTCTAGAATCCTTGGAGGTTCTCAATTCAGAATCTTAGGATATCAGAATTCTAGGAATCTGACATGTCTAAAATCTAGAATGTTAGGATGTCAAAATTTTGGAATCCTGGGAGGCTCTCCATTCTAGGATCTTAGGATATCAGAATTCCAGAATCCTAGAACATCTGAATTCTAGAATGTTGGTATGTCCGAATTTCAGAATCCTTCGAGGTTCTCATTTCTAGAATCTTAGGATATCAGAATTCTATAATCGTAGAATATCTGCTTACTAGTATGTTAGGATGTCAGAATTCTAGAATTTTTGGAGGTTCTCGGTGCAAGAATCTTAGGATATCAGAATTCTAGAATATGTGCATTCTAGAATGCTAGGATGTCAGAATTCTACAATCCCTGGAGGTTCTCAATTGTAGCATCTTAGGGTATCAGAATTCTAGAATACAAGCATATCTGAATTCTAAAATGTTAGGAGGTCAGAATTCCATTGTTCTCAAAGGTCCCCAATTCTAGAATCTTAGGTTATCAGAATTCTAGGATCGTATCATAGCTGAATTCTAGAATGATAGCATGTCAGAATTCTAGAATCCTCAAAGGTCCCCAATTCTAGAATCTTAGGTTATCAGAATTCTACAATCCTAGCATATCTGAATTCTAGAATGTTAGGATGTCAGAATTCTAGAATCCTTGGAGGTTCTCAATTCTAGGAACTTAGGACATCAGAATTCTAGGAATCTCACATGTCTGAAATCTAGAATGTTAGGATATCAGAATTCTAGAATCCTAGGAGGCTCTCAATTCTAGAATCTTAGTATATCAGATTTCCAGAATCCTAGAATATCTGAATTCTAGAATGTTGGTATGTCCGAATTTCAGAATCCTTCGAGGTTCTCAATTCTAGAATCATGGGATATCAGAATTCTAGGAATTTCACATGTCTGAAATCTAGAATGTTAGATTGTCAGAATTCTAGAACCCTGGGAGGTTCTCCATTCTAGAATCTCAGGATACCAGAATTCCAGAATCCTAGAATATCTGAATTCTAGAATGTTGGTATGTCCGAATTTCAGAATCCTTCGTGGTTCTGAATTCTAGAATCTTAGGGTATCAAAATTCTAGGATGCTATCATATCTGAATTCTAGAATGTTAGGATGTCAGAATTCTAGAATCCTCAAGGGTCCCCAATTCTAGAATCTTTGGTTATCAGAATTCTAGAATCCTAGCGTATCTGAATTCTAGAATGTTAGGATGTCAGAATTCTAGAATCTTTGGAGGTTCTCAATGCTGAGATCTTAGGATATCAGAATTCTAGGAATCTTGCATTTCTGAAATCTAGAATGTTAGGATGTAAGAATTCTAGAATCCTGGGAGGTTCTCTATTCTAGCATCTTATGATATCAGAATTCCAGAATCATAGAATATCTGAATTCTAGAATATTGATGTGTCCCAATTTCAGAATCCTTCGAGATTCTCAATTCTAGAATCTTAGAATATCAGAATTCTGGGATTCCATCATATCTGAATTCTAGAATGTTAGGATATCAGAATTCTAGAATCCTCGAAGGTCCCCAATTCTAGAATCTTACGTTATCAGAATTCTAGAATCCTTGCGTATCTGAATTTTAGAATGTTAGGATGTCAGAATTCTGGAATCCTTGATGGTTATCCATTCTAGAATCTTAGGATATCAGAATCCTATAATTGTAGAATATCTGCTTACTAGTATGTTAGGATGTCAGAATTCTAAAATCCTTGGAGGTTCTCAATTCTAGAATCTTAAGATATCGGAATTATAGAATTCTAGAATATCTGCATTCTAGAATGCTAGGATGTCAGAATTCTGGAATCCCTGGAGGTTCTCAATTGTAGCATCTTAGGATATCAGAGTTCTTGAATACTAGCATATCTCAATTCTAGAATGTTACAGGGTCAGAATTTTATTATCCTCAAAGATCCCCAATTGTTGAATCTTCGGTTATCAGAATTCTAGGATCGTCACATATCTGAATTCTACACTGATAGGATGTCAGAATTCTAGAACCCTCAAAGCTCCCCAATTCTAGAATCTTTAATTATCAGAATCCTAGAATCCTAGCCTATCTGAATTCTAGAATGTTAAGATGTCAGAATTCAAGAATCCTCGAAGTTCCCCAATTCTAGAATCTTAGGTTATCAGAATTCTAGAATCGTAGCACATCTGAATAATAGAATGTTAGAATGTCAGAATCTAGAATCCTTGATGGTTATCTATTCTAGAATCAGAGGATATAAGAATTCTATAATCGTAGAATATCTGCTTACTAGTATGTTAGGATGTCAGAATTCTAGAATCCTTGGAAGTTTGCAATTCTAGAATCTTAGGATATCAGAATTCTAGAATATTTTAATTCTATAATGCAAGGATGACAGAATTCTAGAATCCTTGGAAGTTCTCTCTTCCTGCATTTTACGATAACAGTATTCTAGAATGCTAGCATATCTTAATTCTAGAATGATAGAATATCAGAATGCTAGAATACTGAAACTTCCAGAATTCTAGAATCTTAGGTTATTAGAATTCTAGGATCCTAGCATATCTGAATTCTAGAATGTTAGGATGTCAGAATTCTAGAATCCTTGGAGGTTCTCAATTCTGGAATCTTAGGATATCAGAATTCTAAGAATTTCGTATGCCTGAAATCTAGAATGTTAGGATGTCAGAATTCTAAAATCCTGGGAGTCTCTCAATTCTAGAATCTTAGTATATCAGAATTCCAGAGTCCTAAAATACAGGAATTCTAGTATATTGGTATGTCCGAATTTCAGAATCCTTCGAAGTTCTCAATTTTAGAATCTTAGGATATCAGAATTCTAGAATTCTAGAATATCTGCATTCTAGAATGCTAGGATTTCAGAATTCTAGAATTCTAGAATATCTGCATTCTAGAATGCTAGGATTTCAAAATTCTAGAATCCCTGTGGGTTCTCTATTCTAGCATCTTACTATATCAGAATTCTAGAATACTAGCAAATCTGAATTCTAGAATGATAGGATGTCAGAATTCTAGAATCCTTCGAGGTTCTCTATTCTAGCATCTTACTGTATCAGAATTCTTGAATACTAGCGTATCTGAATTCTAGAATGAGAGGATGTCACAATTCTAGAATCCTCAAAGGTGCCCAATTCTACAATCTTAGGTTATCAGAATTCTAGTATCCTAGCATATCTGAATTCTAGAATGTTAGAATATCAGAATTCTAGAATCCTTAGAGGTTCTCAATTCTAGGATCTTACGATATCAGAATTCTATGAATCTCCCATGCCTGAAATCTAGAGTGTTAGGATGTCAGAATTCTAGATTCCTGGGAGGCTCTCAATTCTAGAATCTTAGGATATCAGAATTCCAGAATCCTAGAATATCTGAAGTCTAGAATGTTGGTATGTCAGAATTTCAGAATCCTTCGAGTTTCTCAATTCTAGAATCTTAGGATATCAGAATTCTAGGATTCTAGCATATCTGAATTCTAGAATGTTAGGATGTCAAAATTCTAGAATCCTCGAAGGTCCCCAATTCTAGAATGTTAGGTTATCAGAATTCTAGAATCCTAGCGTATCTGAATTCTAGAATATTAAGATGTGAGAATTCTAGAATCCTTGAAGTTTATCCATTCTAGAATCTTAGGATATAAGAATTGTATAACTATAAAATATCTGCTTAGTAGTATGTTAGGATGTCAGAATTCTAGAATCCCTCGAGGTTCTCTATTCTAGCATCTTACTATATCAGAATTCTTGAACACTTGCATATCTGAATTCTAGAATGAGAGGATGTCACAATTCTGGAATCAACGAAGGTCCCCAATTCTAGAATCTTAGGTTGTCAGAATTCTAGTATCCTAGCATATCTGAATTCTAGAATGTTAGGATTTCAGAATTCTAGAATCCTTAGAGGTTCTCAATTCTAGGATCTTAGGATATCAGAATTCTAGGAATCTCCCATGCCTGAAATCTAGAATGTTAGGACGTCAGAATTCTAGAATCTTGGGAGGCTCTCAATTCTAGAATCTTAGGATATCAGAATTCCAGAATCCTAGAATATCTAAATTCTAGAATGTTGGTATGTCCGAATTTCAAAATCCTTCGAGGTTCTCAATTCTAGAATCTTAGGATATCAGAATTCTAGGATTCTAGCATATCTGAATTCTAGAATGTGAGGATGTCAAAATTCTAGGATCCTCGAAGGTCCCCAATTCTAGAATGTTAGGTTATCAGAATTCTAGAATCGTAGTGTATCTGAATTCCAGAATATTAGAATGTGAGAATTCTAGAATCCTTGATGGTTATCCATTCTAGAATCTTAGGATATCAGAGTTCTATAATCATAGAATATCTGCTTCCTAGTATGTTAGGATGTCAGAATTCTAGAATCCTTGGAGGTTCTCAATTCTAGAATCTTAGGATATCAGAATTCTAGAATTCTAGAATATCTGCATTCTAGAATGATAGGATGTCAGAATTCTACAATCCCTGGAGGTTCTCAATTGTACCATCTTAGAGTATCAGAATTCTAGAATACTAGCATATCTGATATCTACAAAGTTATCAGGTAAGAATTTCATTACCCTCGAAGGTCTGCCATTCTAGAATCTTGGATATCGGAATACTAGGATCATAGGATATTTTAATTCTAGAATGATTGGATGTCAGAATTCTAGAATCCTCAACGGTCCCCAATTCTAGAGTCTTAGGTTATAAGAGTTCTAGAATCCTAGCATATCTGAATTCTAGAATGTTAGGATGTCAGAATTCTAGAATCCTTGGAAGTTCTCAATTCTAGGATCTGAGGATATCAGAATTCTAGGAATCTCGCATGTCTGAAAACTAGAATATTAGGATGTCAGAATTCTAGAATCCTTGGAGGCTCTCAGTTCTGGAATCTTAGGATATCATAATTCCAGAATCCTAGAATATCTGCATTCTAGGATGTTGGTATGTCTGAATTTCACAATCCTACTAGGTTCTCAATTCTAGAATCTCTGGATATCAGAATCCTAGGATGCTAGCATATTTGAATTCTAGAATGATAGGATGTCAGAATTCTAGAATCCTTGAAGGACCACAATTCTAGAATCTTAGGTTATCAGGATACTAGGATCGTAGCATATATAAATTCTAGAATGATAAGATGTCAGAATTCTAGAATCCTCAACGGTCCCCAATTCTACAATCTTAGGTTATCTGAATTTTAGAATCCTAGCTTATCTGAATTCTAGAATGTTAGGATATTAGAATTCTATAATCCTTGGAAATTCTCAATTCTAGGATCTTAGGATATCAGAATACTAGGAATCTCGCATGTCTGAAAACTGGAACGTTAGGATATCAGAATTCTAGAATCCTGGGAGGCTCTCAATTCTAGAATCTTAGGATATCAGAATTCCAGAATCCTAGAATATCTGAATTCTAGAATGTTGATATGTCTGAATTTCAGAATCCTTCGAGGTTCTGAATTCTAGAAACGTTGGATATCAGAATTCTAGGTTCCTAGCATATCTGAATTCTAGAATGATAGGACTTCAGAATTCCAGAATCCTCGAAGGTAACCAATTCTAGAATCTTAGTTTATCAGAATTCTAGAATCCTAACGTATCTGCATTCTAGAATGTTAGGATATCAGAATTCTAGAATCCTTGTTGGTTGTCAATTCTAGAATCTTAGGGTATCAGAATTCTATAATCGTAGAATATCTGCTTACTAGTATGTTAGGATGTCAGAATTCTAGAATCCTTGGAGGTTCTCAATTCTAGAATCTTAGTATATCAGAATTCTAGAATTCTAGAATATCTGCATTCTAGATTACTAGGATGTCAGAATTCTAGAATCCCTGGAGTTTCTCAATTGTAGCCTCATAGGATATCAGAATTCTAGAATACTAGCATATCTGAATTCTAGAATGTTAGGAGGTCCGAATTCCATTATCGTCGAAGGTCCCCAATTCTAGAATCATAGGTTATCAGAACACAAGGATCCTAGCATATCTGAATTCTAGAATGATAGGATGTCAGAATTCTAGAATCCTCAAAGGCCCCAATTCAACAAAGTTAGGTTATCAGAATTCTAGAATCCTAGCATATCTAAATTCTAGAATGTTAGGATATCAGAATCCAAGAATCCTTGGAGGATCTCAATTCTAGGATCTTAGGATATCAGAATTCTAGGAATCTCGCATGTCTGAAACCTAGAATGTTAGGATGTCAGAATTCTAGAATCCTGGGAGGCTCTCAAGCCTAGAAAATTATGATATCAGAATTCCAGAATCCTAGAATATCTGAATTCTAGTATGTTGGTATGTCCTAATTTCAGAATCCTTCAAGGTTCTCAATTCTAGAATCTTAAGATATCAGAATTCTAGAATTCTAGCATATCTGAATTCTGAAATGTTAAAAAGTCAGAATCCCATTATCCTCGAAAATCCCCAATTTTAGAATCTTAGGTTATCAGAATTCTAGAATCCTTGCATATCTGAATTCTAAAATGTTAGCATGTCAGAATTCTAGAATCCTTGTAAGTTCTCAATTCTAGGATCTTAGGATATCAGAATTCTAGGAATCTGGTAGGTCTTAAATCTGGAATGTTAAGATGTCAAAATTCTAGAATCCTTGGAGGCTCTCAATTCTATAATCTTAGGATATCTGAATACCAGAATCCTAGAATATCTGAGTTCTAGAATGTTAGGATGTCAGAATTCCATTATCCTCGAAGGTACCGAATTCTAGAATCTTATGTTATCAGAATTCTAGGATCGTACCATAGCTGAATTCTAGAATTGTAGCATGTCTGAAATGTCGAATGTTAGGATGGCAGAATTCTAGAATCCTTGCCGGTTCTCAATTCTAGAATCTCAGGATATCAGAAAACTATAGTCCTAGAATATCTGAATTATAGAATGCTAGGATTTCGGAATTCTAGAATCCTTGGGGTTTCTCAATTGTAGAATCTTCGGGTGTTAGAATTCTAAAATTCTACCATGGGTGAAATGGAGAATTTTAGGAGGTCAGAATTGTAGAATCCTTGGAAGTTCTCAAGTATAGAATCTTAGGTAATCAGAATTCTAGAATTCTAGCATGTCTGAAATCTAGAATGTCAGTATGTCAGAATTCTACAATCCTCGGGGGTCTCAATTCTAGAATCTTAGGATATCGGAACTCTAGAATCCTTGCATATCTGTATTCTAAAATGCTAGGATATCAGAACTTTCGAATCCTTGGAGGTTCTCAGTTCTAGAATCTTAGAATATCAGAATTCTAGAATTCTAGGATGTCAAATCAGTAATGTTAGGATGTCAGAATTCTAGAATCCTTTTAGGTTCTCAGTTCTGGAATCTTAGGGTATTAGAATTCAAGAAACCTAGAAGATCTGAATTCCAGAATGTTAGGATGTCAATATTCTAGATTTTTTGGGGATTCTAAATACTGGAATCTTATGATATCAGAATTCTAGAATACTAGAATATATGAATTCTTTAATCATAGGATGTCAGAATTCTAGAATCCTTGGAGGTTCTCCATTCTAGAATCTTAGGATATCAAAACACTAGAATTCTTGACTATGTCAATTCTAGAATGTTAGCATGTGAGAATTCTAGATTCCATGGAGATTCTGAGCTCTAGAATCTTATGATATTAGAATTCTAGAATCCTAGAAACTCTGAATTCTAGAACGTTAGGATGTCAGAATTCTAGCATCCTTAGGGGTTCTCAATTCTAGAATCTAAGGGTATCAGTATTATAGAATCCTAGGGTGTCTGAATTCCAGAATGTTAGGTTGTCAGAATCCTAGAATACTCTGTGGTTCCCAATTCTATAATTTTAGGATATCAGAATTCCAGAATCCTAGCATATCTGAATTCTGGAATGTTAGGATGTCAGAATTCTACAGTCCTTTGAGGTTCTCATTTCTAGAATCTTAGGATATCAAAATTCTAGAATTCAAGCATGTCTTAAATCTATAATATTAGGATGTCAGAATTCTAGAATCATTGGAAGTTCTCAATTCTAGCATCTTAGTTTATTAAATTATAGAATTGTAGCATGTCTGAAATGTAGAATCTTAGGATGTTGGAATTCCAGAATTCTTGGTGGTTCTCAATTCTAGAATCTTAGGATATCAGAATTTTGGAATTCTAGCCTGTCTGAAATGTAGAATGTTAGTATGTCAGAATTCTAGAATACTTTGAGGTTCTCAATTTTAGAATCTTAGGATATCAGAATTGTAGAATCCTAGAATATCTGAATTCTAGAATATTAGGATGTCAGAATTCTAGATTTTTTGGAGATTCTCAATCCTAGAATATAAAGATAACAAAATTCTAGAATACTAGCATATCTGAATCCTAGAATGTTAGGATGTGAGAATTCTGGAATCCTTGGAGCTCCCCAATTCTAGAATTATAGAATATCAGAACACTAGAATGCTAGAATATCTGAATTCTGGAATGTTAGGCTGTCAGAATTCTATAATTCTTGGAGGTTCCCAATTCTAAATCTTAGGATATCAGAATTCCAGAATCCTAGCATATCTGAATTCTAGAATGTTAGGATGTCAGAATTCTAGAATCCTTGGAGGTTCTCAGTGCTAGAATCTTAGGATATCAAAATTCTAGAATTCTAGCATGTCTGAAATCTATAATATTAGGATGTCAGAATTCTAGAATCCTTGGAGGTTCTCAATTCTAGAATCTTAGGATATCAGAATACTATTGTCCTAAAGTCTAGAATGTTAGGATTCCCGAATTCTAGAATGCTTGGAGTTTCTCAAGTGTAGAATCTTAGGGTGTTAGAATTCTAAAATTCTACCATGTGTGAAATGGAGAATTTTAGGAGGTCAGAATTGTAGAATCCTTGGAGGTTCTCAAGTATAAAATCTTAGGTAATCAGAATTCTAGAATTCTAGCATGTGTGAAATCTAGAATGTCAGGATGTCAGAATTCTACAATCCTCGGAGGATCTCAATTCTAGAATCTTAGGATATCAGAATTCTAGATTCCTTGCATATCTGTATTCCAAAATGCTAGGATATCAGAATTTTAGAATCCTTGGAGGTTCTCAATTCTAGAATCTTAGGATATCAGAAGCCTAGAATTCTAGCATGTCTGAAATCAATAATGTTAGGATGTCAGAATTCTAGAATTCTTGTAGGTTCTCAGTTCTGGAATCTTAGGGTGTCAGAATTCTAGAATCCTAGAATATCTGAATTCCAGAATGTTAGGATGTCAATATTCTAGATTTTTTATGAATTCTAAATCCTGGAATCTTAATATATCAGAATTCTAGAATCCTACAATATATAAATTCTAAAATGATAGCATGTCACAATTCTAGAATCCTTGGAGGTTCTCAATTCTAGAATCTTAGGATATCAAAATCCTAGAATCCCAGACTATCTGAATTCTAGAATGTTAGGATGTCAGAATTCTAGATTCCATGGAGATTCTGAGTTCCAGAATCTTAGGATATCAGAATTCTAGAATCCCAGAATATCCGAATTTTAGAACGATAGGATGTCAGAATTCTAGTGTCCTTAGGGGTTCTTAATTCTAGAATCTATGGGTATCAGAATTATAGAATCCTAGGGTGTCTGAATTTCAGAATGTTAGGTTGTCAGAATCCTAGAATACTCTGTGTTCCCCAATTATATAATTTTAGGATATGAAAATTCCAGAATCCTAGCATATCTGAATTGTAGAATGTTAGGATGTCAGAATTCTAGAAATATTGGAGTTTCTAAATTCTGGAATATTAGGATAGTAGAACTCTTGAATTCTAGCATGTCTGAAACATAGAACGTTAGGAGTTCAGAATTCCAGAATCCTCGGAAATTCTCAATTGTAGAATCTTAGGATATCAGAATTCTAGAATTCTAGAATGTCTGAAATCAAAAATGTTAGGATGTCAGAATTCCAGAATCCTTGAAGGTTCTCAGTTCTGGAATCTTAGGGTATCAGAATTCTAGAATCCTAGAATATCTGAATTCCAGGATGTTAGGATGTCAATATTTTAGATTTTTTGGGTATTCTAAATCCTGGAATCTTAGGATATCAGAATTCTAAAATCCTAGAATATATGAATTCTAGAATGATAGGATGTCACGATTTTAGAATCCTTGGAGGCTCTCAATTCTAGAATCTTAGGATATCAAAATCTTAGAATCCTAGACTATCTCAATTCTAGAATGTTAGGATGTCACAATTCTAAATTCCATGGAGATTCTGAGTTCTAGAATCTTAGGATATCAGAATTCTAGAATCCTAGAATCTCTGAATTCTAGAACGTTAGGATGTCATAATTCTAGTATCCTTAGTGGTTCTGAATTCTAGAATCTAAGAGTATCAGAATTATAGAATCCTAGGGTGTCTGAATTCCAGAATGTTCGGCTGTCAGAATCCTAGAATACTCTGTGGTCCCCAATTCTATAATTTTAGGATATCAGAATTCCAGAATCCTAGAATATCTAAATTCTAGAATGTTAGGATGTCAGAATTCTAGAATCCTTTGAGTTTCTCATTTCTAGAATCTAAGGATATCAAAATTCTAGAATTTTAGCATGTCTGACATCTATAATATAAGGATGTCAGAATTCTAGAATCCTTGGAAGTTCTCAATTCTAGAATCTTAGGATATCAGAATACTATAGTCCTAAAATATCCGAATTCTAGAATGTTAGGATTACGGAATTCTAGAATCCTTGGAGTTTCTCAATTGTAGAATCTTAGGTTATTAGAATTCTAAAATTCTAGCATGTGTGAAATGGAGAATTTAAGGATGTCAGAATTGTAGAATCCTTGGAGGTTCTGACGTATAGAATCTTAGGTAATCAGAATTCCAGAATTCCAGCAGGGATGAAATCTAGAATGTCAGGATGTCAGAATTCTACAATCCTCAGAGGATCTCAATTCTAGAATCTTAAGATATCAGAATGCTAGAATCCTTGCATATCTGTATTCTAAACTGCTAGGATATCAGAATTTTAGAATCCTTGGAGGTTCTCAATTCTAGAATCTTAGGATATCAGAATTCTAGAATTCTAGCATGTTTGAAATGAATAATGTTACGATGTCAGAATTCTAAAATACTTTTAGGTTCTCAGTTCTGGAATCTTAGGGTATTAGAATTCTAGAATCCTAGAATATCTGAATTCCAGAAGGTTAGAATGTCAATATTCTAGATTTTTTGGTGATTGTAAATCCTGGAATCTTAGGATATTAGAATTCTAGAATCCGAGAATATATGAATTCTAGAATGATAGGATATCACAATTCTAGAATCCTTGGAGGTTCTCAATTCTAGGATCTTAGGATATCAGAATTCTAGGAATCTCACATTTCTGAAATCTAGAATGTTAGGAGGTCAGAATTCTAGAATCCTGGGAGGCTCTCAATTCTACAGTCTTGGGATATCACAATTCCAGGATCCTAGAATATCTGAAATCTAGAATGTTGGTGTGTCCGAATTTCAGAATCCTTCGAGGTTCTCAATTCTAGAATCTTGGGATATCAGAATTCTAGGATCCAAGCATATCTGAACTCTAGGATCTTAAGATATCAGAATTCTAGAATCCTCGAAGTTCCCAGTTCTAGAATCTTAGGTTATCAGGATTCTAGAATTTTATCGTATCTGAATTCTAGAATGTTAGGATGTCAGAATTCTAGAATCCTTGATGGTTATTCATTCTAGAATCTTAGGATATCAGAATTCCATAATCGTAGAATATCTGCTTACTAGTATGTTATGATGGCAGAATTGTAGAATCCTTGCAGTTTCTCAATTCTAGAATCTTAGGATATCAGAATTCTAGAATATCTGCATTATAGAATTCTGGGGTGTTTGAATTTTAGAATCCCTGGAGGTTCTCTATTCTAGCATCTTACGATATCAGAAATCTAGAATACTAGCATATCTGAATTCTAGAATGAGAGAATGTCAGAATTCTAGAATCCTCAAAGTTCCCCAATTCTAGAATCTTAGGTTATCAGTATTCTAGAATCCTAGCATATCTGAATTCTAGAATGTTAGGATGTCAGAATTCTGGAATCCTGGGGGTTCTCAATTCTAGGATCATAGGATATCAGAATTCTAGGAATCTCGCATGTCTGAAATCTAGAATGTTAGGATGTCGGAATTCTAGAATCCTGGGAGGCTCTCAATTCTAGAATCTTAGGATATTAGAATTCCAGAATCCTAGAATATCTGAATTCTGGAATGTTGTATTGTCAGAAATTCAGAATGCTTCGAGGTGCTCAATTCTAGAATCTTAGAATATCAGAATTCTAGGATCCTAGCGTATCTGAATTCCAGAATGTTAGAATGTCAGAATTCTAGAATCCTTGGAGGTTCTCAAATCTAAGATCTTAGGATATCAGAATTCTAGGAATGTCACATGTCTGAAATCTAGAATGTTAGGATGTCAAAATTCTAGAATCCTGGGAGGCTCTCAAATCTAGAATCTTGGAGTATCAGAATTCCCGAATCCTGGAATATCTGAATTCAGGCATGTTGGTATGTCCGAATTTCAGAATCCTTCGAGGTTCTCAAATCTAGAATCTTGGGATATCAGAATTCTAGGATCCTAGCATATCTGAATTCTAGAATGTTAGGATGTCAGAATTCTAGAATACTTGGAGGTTCTCAATTCTAGGATCTTAGGATATCATAATCTTAGAAATCTCGCATGTCTGAAATCTACAATGTTAGGATGTCAGAATTCTAGAATCCTGGGAGACTCTGAATTCTAGAATCTTAGGATATCCGAATTCCAGGATCCTAGAATATCTGAATTTGAGAATGTTGGTATGTCCTAATTTCAGAATCCTTTGAGGTTCTCAATTCTAGAATCTTAGGATATGAGAATTCCAGGATTCTAGCATATCTGAATTCTAGAATGTTAGGACGTCAGAATTCTAGAATCCTCGAAGATCCCCAATTCTAGGATCTTAGGTTATCAGAATTCTGGAATCCTAGCGTATCTGAATTCTAGAATGTTAGGATGTCAGAATACTAGAATCCTTGCTGGTTATCTATTCTAGAATCTTAGGATATCAGTAATCTGTAATCGTAGAATATTTGCTTAGTAGTATGTTAGGATGTCAGAATTTTGGAGTCGTTGGTGGTTCTCAATTCTAAAATCTTAGGATATCAGAATTCTAGAATATCTGCATTCGTGAATGCTAGGATGTCAGAATTCTAGAATCCCTGGAGGTTCTCAATTGTAGAATCTTAGGATACCAGAATTTTAGAATACTAGCATATCGGAATTCTAGAATGTTAGGAGGTCAGAATTCCATTATCCTCGAAGGTCCCCAATTGTAGAATCTTAGGTTATCAGAATTCGAGGATCGTAGCATATCTGAATTCTAGTATGAGAGTATGTCAGGATTCTAGAATCCTCAAAGTTCCCCAATTATAGAATCTTAGGTTATCAGAATTCTAGGATCCTAGCATATCTAAATTCTAGAAAGTTAGGCTGTAGGAATTGTAGAATCCTCAGAGGTTCTCAATTCAAGGATCTACGGATGGTTGAATTCTAGGAGTCTCGCATGTCTGAAATCTAGAATGTTAGGATGTCAGAATTCTAGAAGCCTGGGAGGGTCTCAATTCTAGAATCATAGGGGATCAGAATTCCAGAATCCTGGCATATCTGAATTCAGGCATGTTGGTATGTCCGAAATTTCAGAATCCTTCGAGGTGCTCAATTCTAGAATCTTGGGATATCAGAATTCTAGGATCTTAGCATATCTGAATTCTAGAATATTAGGATGTCAGAATTCTAGAATCCGGGAAGGTCCCCAATTCTAGAATCTTACGTTATCAGAATTCTAGAATCCTAGAGTATCTGAATTCTAAAATGTTAGGTCATCAGAATTCTAGAATACTTGATGGTTATCAATTCAAGAATCTTAGGCTATCAGAATCCTATAATCGCAGAATATCTGCTTACAAGTATGTTAGCATGGCAGAATTCTAGAATCCTTGGAGGTTCTCAATTCTAGGATCTTAGGGTATCAGAATTCTAGGTATCTCGCATGTCTGAAATCCAGAAGGTTAGGATGTCAGAATTCTAGAATCCTGGGAGGCTCTCAATTCTAGAGTCTTAGGATATCAGAATTTCAGAATCCTGGAATATCTGAATTCAGGCATGTTAGTATGTCCGAATTTCAGAATCCTTCGAGGTGCTCAATTCTAGAATCTTAGGATATCAGAATTCTAGGATCCTAGCATATCTGAATTCTAGAATGTTAGGATGTCAGAATTCTAGAATCCTTGGAGGATCTCAATTCTAGGATCTTAGGATATCAGAATTCTAGGAATCTCACATTTCTGAAATCTAGAATGTTAGGAGGTCAGAATTCTAGAATCCTGGGAGGCTCTCAATTCTAGAGTCTTGGGATATCACAATTCCAGGATCCTAGAATATCTGATTTCTAGAATGTTGGTGTGTCCGAATTTCAGAATCCTTCGAGGTTCTCAATTCTAGAATCTTGGGATATCAGAATTCTAGAATCCTAGCATATCTGAACTCTAGGATGGTAGGATATCAGAATTCTAGAATCCTCGAAGTTCCCAGTTCTAGAATCTTAGGTTATCAGGATTCTAGAATTTTATCGTATCTGAATTCTAGAATGTTAGGATGTCAGAATTCTAGAATCCTTGATGGTTATTCATTCTAGATTCTTAGGATATCAGAATTCCATAATCGTGGAATATCTGCTTACTAGTATGTTATGATGGCAGAATTCTAGAATCCTTGCAGGTTCTCAAATCTAGAATCTTAGGATTTCAGAATTCTAGAATATCTGCATTCTAGAATGCCGGGGTGTTCGAATTCTAGAATCCCTGGAGGTTCTCTATTCTAGCCTCTTACGATATCAGAAATCTAGAATACTAGCATATCTGAATTCTAGAATGAGAGGATGTCAGAATTCTAGAATCCTCAAAGTTCCCCAATTTTGGAATCTTAGGTTATCAGAATTCTAGAATCCTAGCATATCTGAATTCTAGAATGTTAGGATGTCAGAATTCTGGAATCCTGGGGGTTCTCAATTCTAGGATCATAGGATATCAGAATTCTAGGAATCTCGCATGTCTGAAATCTAGAACGTTAGAATGTCGGAATTCTAGAATCCTGGGAGGCTCTCAATTCTAGAGTCTTAGGATATCAGAATTCCAGAATCCTGGAACATCTGAATTCAGGCATGTTGGTATGTCCGAATTTCAGTATCCTTCGAGGTGCTCAATTCTAGAATCTTAGGATATCAGAATTCTATGATCCTCGCATATCTGAATTCTAGAATGTTACGATGCCAGAATTCTGAAATCCTGGGGGTTCTCAATTCTAGAATCATAGGACATCAGAATCCTAGATGTCTCGCATGTCTGAAATCTAGAATGTTTTGAGGTCGGAATTCTAGAATCCTGGGAATCTCTCAATTCTAGAATCTTAGGATATCAGAATTCCAGAATCCTAGAATATCTGAATTGTAGAATGTTGTTTTGTCAGAAATTCAGAATCTTTCGAGGTGCTCAATTGTAGAATCTTAGGATATCAGAATTCTAGGATCCTAGCATATCTGAATTCCAGAATGTTAGAATGTCACAATTCTAGAATCCTGGGAGGTTCTCAAGTCTAAGATCTTAGGCTATCAGAATTCTAGGAATCTTGCGTGTCTGAAATCTCGAACGTTAGGAGGACAGAATTCTAGAATCCTGGGAGGGTCTCAAATCTAGAATCTTAGAGTATCAGAATTCCAGAATCCTGGAATATCTGAATTCTAGAATGTTGGTATGTCCGAATTTCAGAATCCTTAGAGGTTCTCAAATCGAAAATCTTGGGATATCAGAATTCTAGGATCCTAGCATATATGAATTCTAGAATGTTAGGATGTCAGAATTCTAGAGTCCTTGGAGGTTCTCAATTCTAGGATCTTAGGATATCATAATCTTAGGAATCTCACATGTCTGAAATCTAGAATGTTAGGATGTCAGAATTCTAGAATCCTGGGAGCCTCTGAACTCTAGAATCTTAGAATATCAGAATTCCAGGATCCTAGAATATCTGTATTCTAGAATGTTGGTATGTCCAAATTTCAGAATCCTTCGAGGTTCTCAATTCTAGAATCTTAGGATATCAGAATTCGAGTATACTAGCATATCCGAATTCTAGAATGTTAGGATGTCAGAATTCTAGAATCCTCGAAGATCCCCAATTCTAGAATCTTAGGTTAGCAGAATTCTGGAATCCTAGCGAATCTGAATTCTAGAATGTTAGGATGTCAGAATTTTAGAATCCTTGGTGGTTATCCATTCTAGAATATTAGGATTTCAGTATTTTTTAATCGTAGAATATCTGCTTGGTAGTATGTTAGGATGTCAGAATTTTGGAGTCCTTGGAGGTTTTCAATTCTAAAATCTTAGGATATCAGAATTCTAGAATATCTGCATTCTTGAATGTTAGGATGTCAGAATTCTAGAATCCCTGGAGGTTCTCAATTGTAGAATCTTATGATATCAGAATTTTAGAATACTAGCATATCGGAATTCTAAAATGTTAGCAGGTCAGAATTCCATTATCCTCGATGGTCCCCTAGTGTAGAATCTTTGGTTAGCAGAATTCTAGGATCGTAGCATATCTGAATTCTAGTATGAGAGTATGTCAGGATTCTAGTATCCTCAAAGTTCCCCAATTCTAGAATCTTAGGTTATCAGAATTCTAGAATCCTAGAATATCTGAATTGTAGAATGTTAGGATGTCAGAATTCTAGAATCCTCAGAGGTTCTCAATTCTAGGATCTTCGGATAGTAGCATTCTAGGAATCTCACATGTCTGAAATCTAGAATGTTAGGATGTCAGAATTCTTGAAGCCTGGGAGGCTCTCAATTCTGGAATCATAGGGGATCAGAATTCCAGAATCCTGGCATATCTGAATTCAGGCATGTTGTTATGTCCGAAATTTCAGAACCTTCGAGGTGCTCAATTCTACAATCTTGGGATATCAGAATTCTAGGATCCTAGCATATCTGAATTCTAGAATGTTAGGATGTCAGAATTCTAGAACCCTGGAAGGTCCCCAATTCTAGAATCTTACGTTATCAGAATTCTAGAATCCTAGCGTATCTGAATTCTAAAATGTTAGGTCGTCAGCATTCTAAAATCCTCGATGTTTAACCATTCTTGAATCTTAGGATATCAGAATTCTATAATCGTAGAATATGTGCTTACTAGTATGTTAGCATGGCAGAATTCTAGAATCCTTGGAGGTTCTCAATTCTAGAATCTTAGGATATCAGAATTCTAGCATCCTAGCATATCTGAATTCTAGAATGTTAGGGTGTCGGAATTCTAGAATCCTTGGAGGTTCTCAATTCCAGGATCTTAGGACATCAGAATTCTAGGAATCTCACATTTGTGAAATCGAGAATGTTAGGAGGTCCGAATTCTAGAATCCTGGGAGGCTCTCAATTCTAGAGTCTTAGGATATCAGAATTCCAGAATCCTGGAATATCTGAATTCAGGCATGTTGGTATGTCCGAATTTCAGAATCCTTCGAGGTGCTCAATTCTAGAAGCTTAGGATATCAGAATTCTAGTATCCTCGCATATCTGAATTCCAGTATGTTAGGATTTCAGAATTCTAGAATCCTTGGAGGTTCTCAATTCTAGGATCTTAGGATATCAGAATTCTAGGAATCTCACATTTCTGAAATCTAGAATGTTAGGAGGTCAGAATTCTAGAATCTTGGGAAGCTCTCAGTTCTAGAGTCTTAGGATATCAGAATTCCAGCATCCTAGACAATCTGAATTCTAGAATGTTGGTGTGTCCGAATTTCAGAATCCTTCGAGGTTCTCAATTCTAGAATCTTGGGATATCAGAATTCTAGGATCCTAGCATATCTGAACTGTAGGATGTTAGCATATCTGAATTCTACGATCCTCGAAGTTCCCCCTTCTAGAATCTTAGGTTATCAGAATTCTAGAATTTTATCGTATCTGAATTCTAGAATGATAGGATGTCAGAATTCTAGAATCGTTGATGGTTATTCATTCTAGAATCTTAGTATATCAGAATTCCATAATCGTAGAATATCTGCTTACTAGTATGTCATGATGGCAGAATTCTAGAATCCTTGCAGGTTCTCAATTCTAGAATCATAGGATATCAGAATTCTAGAATATCTGAATTCTAGAATGCTGGGGTGTTCGAATTCTCGAATCCCGGAAGGTTCCCGATTCTAGCAACATATGACATCAGAAATCTAGAATACTAGCATATCTGAGTTCTAGAATGACAGGATGTCAGAATTCTAGAATCCTCATAGTTCCCCAATTCTGGAATCTTAGGTTATCAGAATTCTAGAATCCTAGCATATCTGAATTCTAGAATGTTAGGATGTCAGAATTCTGGAATCCTGGGGGTTCTCAATTCTAGGATCATGGGGTATCAGAATTCTAGGAATCTCACATGTCTGAAATCTAGAATGTTAGGATGTCGGAATTCTAGAATGCTGGGAGGCTCTCAATTCTAGAATCTTAGGATATCAGAATTCCAGAATCCTAGAATATCTGAATTCTAGAATGTTGTTTTGTCAGAAATTCAGAATTCTTCGGGGTACTCAATTCTAGAATCTTAGGATATCAGAATTCTAGTATCTTAGCATATCTGAATTCCAGAATGTTAGAATGTCAGAATTCTAGAATCCTGGGAGGTTCTCAAGTCTAAGATCTAAGGATATTAGAATTCTAGGAATCTCGCGTGTCTGAAATCTAGAATGTTAGGATGTCAGAATTCTAGAATCCTGGGAGGCTCTCAAATCTAGAATCTTAGAGTGTCATCAGAATTCCAGAATCCGGGAATTTCTGAATTCAGGCATGTTGGTATGTCCGAATTTCAGAATCCTTCGAAGTGCTCAATTCTAGAATCTTAGGATATCCGAATTCTAGGATCCTCGCATATCTGAATTATAGAATGTTAGGATGTCAGAATTCTAGAATCCTTGGAGTTTCTGAATTCTAGTATCTTAGGATATCAAAATTCTAAGAATCTCACATTTCTGAAATGTAGAATGTTAGGAGGTCAGAATTCAAGAATCCTGGGAGGCTCTCAGTTCTAGAGTCATAGGATATCAGAATTCCAGGATCCTAGAAAATCGAAATTCTAGAATGTTGGTGTGTCTGAATTTCAGAATCCTTCGAAGTTCTCAATTCTAGAATCTTGGGATATCAGAATTCTAGGATCCCAGCATATCTGAATTCTAGAATGTTAGGATGTCAGAATTCTAGAATCCTTGGAGGTTCTCAATTCTAAGATCTTAGGATATCAGAATTCTAGGAATCTCGCATGTCTGAAATCTAGAATGTTAGGAGAACAGAATTCTACAATCCTGGGAGGCTCTCAATTCTAGAGTCTTAGGATATCAGAATTCCAGGATCCTAGAATATCTGAATTCTATAATGTAGGTGTGTCCAAATTTCAGAATCCTTCGAGGTTCTCAATTCTAGAATCTAGGGACACCGGAATTCTAGGATCCTAGCATATCTGAAATCTAGAATGTTAGGATATCAGAATTCTAGAATCCTCGAAGTTCCCAGTTCTAGAATCTTAGGGTAACAGAATTCTAGAATTTTATCGTATCTGAATTCTAGAATGTTAGGATGTCAGAATTCTAGAATCCTTGGAGGTTCTCAATTCTAGGATCTTAGGATATCAGAATTCCATAATCGTAGAATATCTGCTTACTAGTATGTCATGATGGCAGAATTCTAGAATCCTTTCAGGTTCTCAATTCTAGAATTTTAGGATATCAGAATTCTAGAATATCTGAATTCTAGAATGCTGGGGTGTTCGAATTCTAGAATCCCGGGAGGTTCTTTATTCTAGCATCTTACGATATCAGAAATCTAGAATACCAGCATATCTGAGTTCTAGAATGACCGCATGTCAGAATTCTAGAATCCTCAAAGTTCCGCAATTCTGGAATCTTAGATTAGCAGAATTCTAGAATCCTAGCATATCTTAATTCTAGAATATTAGGATGTCAGAATTCTGGAATCCTGGGGGTTCTCACTTCTAGGATCATAGGATATCAGAATTCTATTAATCTCGCATGTCTGAAATCTAGAATGTTAGGATGTCGGAATTCTAGAATCTTGGTAGGCTCTCAAGTCTAGCATATTAAGATGTCAGAATTCCAGAATCCTGGAATATCTGAATTCTAGAATGTTGTTTTGTCAGAAATTCAGAATCTTTCGAGGTGCTCAATTCTAAAATTTTAGGATATCAGAATTCTAGGATCCTAGCATATCTGAATTCCAGAATGTTAGAATGTCAGAATTCTAGAATCCTTGGAGTTTCTCAAGTCTAAGATCTTAGGATATCAGAATTCTATGAATCTCGTGTGTCTGAAATCTAGAATGTTAGGATGTCAGAATTCTAGAATCCTGGGAGGCTCTCAAATCTAGAATCTTAGAGTATCATCAGAATTCCAGAATCCGGGAATATCTGAATTCAGGCATGGTGGTATGTCCGAATTTCAGAATCCTTTGAGGTGCTCAATTCTAGAATCTTAGGATATCAGAATTCTAGGATCTTCGCATATCTGAATTCTAGAATGTTAGGATGTCAGAATTCTAGAATCCTTGGAGGATCTCAATTCTAGGATCTTAGGATATCAGAATTCTAGGAATCTCACATTTCTGAAATCTAGAATGTTAGGAGGTCAGAATTCTAGAATCTTGGGAGGCTCTCAGTTCTACAGTCTTAGGATATCAGAATTCCAGAATCCTAGAAAATCTGAACTCTAGAATGTTGGTGTGTCCGAATTTCAGAATCCTTCGAGGTTCTCAATTCTAGAATCTTGGGATATCAGAATTCTAGGATCCCAGCATATCTGAATTCTAGAATGTTAGGATGTCAGAATTCTAGGGTCTTTGGAGGTTCTCAATTCTAGGACCTTAGGATATCATGATCTTAGGAATCTCGCATGTCTGAAATCTAGAATGTTAGAATGTCAGAATTCCAGAATACTGGGAGCCTCTGAATTCTAGAATCTTAGGATATCAGAATTCCAGGATCCTAGAATATCTGAATTCTAGAATGTTTGTCTGTCCAAATTTCAGAATCCTTTGAGGTTCTCAATTCTAGAATCTTATGATATCAGAATTCGAGGATTCTACCATATCCGAATTCTAGAGTATTAGGATGTCAGAATTCTAGAATCCTCGAAGATCCCCAATTCCAGAATCTAAGTTATCAGAATTCTGGAATCCTAGCGTATCTGAATTCTAGAATGTTAGGAGTCAGAATTCTAGAATCCTTGGTGGTTATCCATTCTAGAATCTTAGGATATCAGTATTCTATAATCATATAATATCTACTTATTAGTATGTTAGGATGTCAGAATTTTGGAGTCCTTGGATGTTCTCAATTCTAAAATCTTAGGATATCAGAATTCTAGAATTCTATCTGCATTCTTGAATGCTAGGATGTCAGAATTCTAGAATCCCTGGAGGTTCTCAATTGTAGAATCTTAGGATATCAGAATTTTAGAATACTAGCAAATCGGAATTCTAGAATGTTAGGAAGTCAGAATTCCATTATCCTCGAAGGTCCCCAATTGTAGAATCTTAGGTTATCAGAATTCTAGGATGGTAGCATATCTGAATTCTAGTATGAGAGTATGTCAGGATTCTAGAATCCTGAAAGTTCCCCAATTCTAAAATCTTAGGTTATCAGAATTCTAGAATCCTAGCCTATCTGAATTCTAGAATGTTAGGATGTCAGAATTCTAGAATCCTCAGAGGTTCTCAATTCTAGGATCTTCAGACAGTAGAATTCTAGGAATCTCGCATGTCTGAAATCTAGAATGTTAGGATGTCAGAATTCTAGAAGCCTGGGAGTCACTCAATTCTAGAATCTTAGGGGATCAGAATTCCAGAATCCTGGCATATCTGAATTCAGGCATGTTGGTATGTCCGAAATTTCAGAATCCTTTCAGGTGCTCATTTCTAGAATCTTGGGATATCAGAATTCTAGGATCCTAGCATATCTGAATTCTCGAATGTTAGGATGTTAGGATTCTAGAATCCTGGAAGGTCCCCAATTCTAGAATCTTACGTTATCAGAATTCTAGAATCCTAGCGTATCTGAATTCTAAAATGTTAGGTCGTCAGAATTCTAGAATCCTCGATGGTTATCCATTCTAGAATCTTAGGATATCAGAACTGTATAATCGCAGAATATCTGCTTACTAGGATGTTAGCATGGCAGAATTCTAGAATCCTTGGAGGTTCTCAATGCTAGAATCTTAGGATATCAGAATTCTAGGATCCTACCATATCTGAATTCTAGAATGTTAGGGTGTTGGAATTCTAGAATCCTTGGAGGTTCTCAATTCTAGGATCTTAGGATATCAGAATTCTAGGA
>PVKP010015845.1:0-49500 GCA_004027715.1 Plecturocebus donacophilus | reverse complement strand
AGCTCAGTCCACCGTGTTAGAGGAATTACTCCCAGGCAGAGAATAGGGAGACCATGGGGCTCCACTTGCTACATGCCCTACTCATGTGAATATCAGTCTTGCATGACCCTTTCTTACGGGCTGAAAGTGTTGCCTGATACAATTCATGTGGGTTTATTGATTTCTATATCAGGAAGCTTAGTCTAACACCAGCCTCTCTGTCATCAAGAAGTTTGTCAACAAGACAGGCTATTTTCTTACTATTGCTTAAGAGGTTAAGTAGGGAGAAATCATTAGGAGATTAGTAAAGGCAGAATGCTGCATGTTATTTCCTTTTTTTTCTTTCACGATTTCAAGGGCATCAGTTTTATGAAAAGAAATATTTTCAGAGATTTAGAGACTTAAAAAAACAAATAAAAATTAAAAAACCCACTGAAAATCTGAGTGTCTCTAATTTCTTTAATAAATATTATACCCATGCGAATTTTTAAGGCTCACAGATATAGCATGTTTATGTATGAAAGTAACATTAGGCCAAGCACAGTGGCTTGTGCCTGTAATCCCAGCACTTGGGAGGCTGAGGCAGGCAGATTACCTGAGGTCAGGAGTTTGAGACCAGTCTGGCCAACATGGGGAGACCCCCATCTCTATAAAAATACAAAAAATTGGTTGGGCATGGTAACATGCGCTGGTAATGCCAGTTTGAGACGCTAAGGCAGAAGAGTCACTTGAACCCAAAAGGCAGAGGTTGCAGTGAGCTGAGATTGCATCACAAAATGACAGAGTTAGGTTCCATCTCAAAAGAATAAAATTAAATTAAAAAGGTATCATTAGCCAACACTGAAGAACATGTATATGGGAACTGCCTGTACCATTTTTACAACTTTTTAGTAATCCAAATTATTTTAAAATACAACTACTCAAGAAAAAAAGAAAAAATTTACTACTTCATAAAAGCATTTTCTAAAATGATTTATGTCTGAAAGTTATATATTCCTGAAATTCTTAGTACCTCTGTATTTTATTTTATTTTTTTGAGACGGAGTGTCACACTGTCCCCCAGGCTATATAGTGCAGTGGCGTGATCTCGGCTCACTGCAATCTCCGCCTCCTGGGTTCAAATAATTCTCCTGCCTCAGCCTCCTGAGTAGCTGGGATTACAGGTGTGTGTCACCACATCCAGCTAATGTTTTTGTATTTTTAGCAGAGACGGGGTTTCACCATGTTGGCCAGGATGGTCTTGATCTCCTGACCTTCTGATTCGCCCACCTCAGCCTCCCAAAGTGCTGGGATTACAGGCGTGAGCCACCGCGCCCGCCTGTACCTCTGTATTTTTAATGTTCCTTGCTGTTTATATGTTTCAGTGATTACCTGCCCATATTTCTCTAGTTTTCAGATGAAGAATGTGACAAGAACACACAGATCTAACGAATTTTAAACAGTGTATTTGTCTCTAAAGAGCATTCTCTTAGAAACACTCTCCCCTATCACTTAGATGACAAATTTGCCAGATAAGCAAAATGAACTCCTTCTCTTCCTATTTCTCATTTTTCTCTTCTCCTGATCTTCATTCTCTGCTGCCTCTGTCTGTTTTCTTGTTTTCCTTAAGTGTATTTATTCTCACGTACTCACTCTTGCGGTTCTCATTCTGGGACATAAGAGCCAGTGTAGAGAGGATCCGCCAATTCTCGGGGAAGAAGCTGAGCCCAGGAGAAGGGAAGTTAGTCATCAAGCACATATCTTTCCAGACTGTGCAAGATAAAATCAGAAATGATTCCCTAGCACCTGATAGGGTAAGAGATCACGGTAAAGGATGCTTCTTGAGAAAAGGTAAGAGCTCTAATATTAGGATGTAAAAGAAACAAAGAATGAACTCCCCATCTTGTATAATACACTGAGAGAGGGGACAGGAGAAATATTTGATGGTATAAAATCATGCAAGTGGCACCTGACTTTGAAAGATTAAGAAATGATTTCCTGCATTTTTAGGTTACAAAGAAGAATTCTGAAAATGCAGCATTACTAATGAACAGTATATCTCCTGGGGAACTATCTGGCCACCCTCGTTTTCCAGATATTGTTCATCATGTAGAGCAGTCTCAGCCTTTCCTCCTAGAGAGCTTCTTCTGCTCACAGTGCTGGTCTAGGCCCTAGCCCTGTAGAGTGAGTCTTTCTTCACAAATACTGACAATAGGGCATGTCAATTCCACCAAAGGAGGAGGGTGAATAAAACTCATGTGGAGGAAAACAGTAAGAATAAAGACATATGACTTACTCTAGGTCAGAACTTCACCTGAGGCCCTATAATAAAAACCGGACATGTTCACCAGACAGTGGGCACTGGAAAGAATAAGGTTGGGTCGTTGACTGTATAGGGTAGGATAATTTTATTTTCAACTTGCACTCTACAATAAAGTGGTTGAGAAGACCTCAAAAAGATGACATTTGCGCAAAGAGCATTCCAGGTAGAGAGAACAGAAAGTTACAAAACCCTGATGTGGAGAAACGCCAGCCATGATTGAGGAAGAGCGCTGGAAGAACACTAAGTGGTTTCCGAGAGACCACAGTGTGGGGTTTCATTAGGGTTGTCTAGTCCGTTATGAGGAATTTGAACGCTACTCTGTGTGAAGTGGAAACTGACTTATGTTATAATGAAATTAATCTACTGTTGTGTTGAGAATATATTGTAAGCATGACTACACAAAAGCATCAGAATGAGTTAGCCGGGTCTTACAAAAATCCATGTGGAAAATATTGGTGTCCTAAAGGTCAAATATAAAAGAAGTTCAAAGATGAGAATCTCATCAATTGTGTCACATCTTGCTAAAGATTCAAGTGGTTAAAGAACTAACTGACCATTTAATTTAGCATCATGGAGAAGAGAAGAGAAGAGAAGAGAAAGAGAAAGGGAAAGGGGAAGGGAAAGAGAAAAAGAAAGAGAAGAGAAGGGAAGAGAGGGAGGCAGGCAGGAAGGAAAGAAACAAAGACTAGAGAAATGGAGAAACTACTTAAAGAGTAACAGAATTAAAATTTGAGAAAATTCAAGAATATTTTTACCACACTAAAATGGTGTAATAGAGTGGAAAATTACATGGAGTAGAAAATGCTTTAATAGAGTCGAAAATTACACAAACAAAGCCCATAATTGTTGAAGCAACGTCATGAGTCAGTGAGCAAATCACTGGGAAAGGTAAGCAAGGCTCAAGTGAGTCACTGGCTTTCAGGAGGCACATAAACAGCTCATCCACAGTAATAAGTACCGGCATATCTAGACATATGTGGGTGGTTTTTTCTCTAGAAAATTAAGGAACTTCTTTCTGATTCTGGTTTACCAATTAAATGTCCGTTGAGGTCCACAAATGAAAGAGATTATTGGGAAGAAGTATTAAAGGAAAAGCAATAAAAGAAAGTATGATTTTTCCTACACCAACAGGTCTTGTTATAAGTGGATATAAAGTTAAAAAAAGATTAATGTGAAATTTTTTCTGGTTTCATCTCGTATAATATTCAAAGTCGACTTTATTTCAACTTACTGTTGATCAATTTTCTCTAGCTAAAACTGCAAAGAAGTCACTGTAATAATCAACTTTGTCATCTGCATGTGGACTACAAAGTATATTTGTTGATCAGAGGGGACGGATGGTGAGATGGTAGGATGCAAAAACTGTAATTCTCAATTGAGTGTAAGTACTGGAAAACTAGAGGTGTTCCAGCTCAGAGGTTAATGGAGGAGAAGACACGGTCACTGGAAAAAGTCAAGGAACAGAGAGGAGGAGCCA
The DNA here is from genome assembly GCA_004027715.1 of Plecturocebus donacophilus. Lineage (NCBI taxonomy): Eukaryota > Metazoa > Chordata > Mammalia > Primates > Pitheciidae > Plecturocebus > Plecturocebus donacophilus. The sequence continues at coordinate 45,742 of PVKP010015845.1, read as the reverse complement.
AGTGGCAGACCAGAAAACTACAGTAACTACCCCATAACGGGAACGTGGATTTGAACAACTGTCTATGCAAGAAAATACTTTCCCAAGAGCTAAGGAAGCCAGATGAGAGATCACAGTGCCTAGTTTTAGCATAAGAACCAGGACAATGCACTGGAGTAGGTAAGAAGAACAATCTCCCATTACCCTCACCACCCGTCTTCCAACCACAGGCCGTACAGCAGAAAGACCTGGGGGACAGAGAAAAAAGTTGCATAAGATTTTGACTTGGACACCAGTAGTGGCCAAACCACAATAAAACACAGCACTTGGCAGAACCCCATGGCCACGGATTATTGGCTTGTGGCCATGGAAAGAGATTCCTGGCCTGCCCTGTGCCAGAGGGAATCTGCCACCCCCTTAGGAAGGATGCAAGTCTCAGGCCATTTCACACCAGCCTGACTAAATTGACCTTGGCTCCCAAAAAATTTAATGGCAGACAAGCTATAGTCTTGGGCCTTGGAGGAGCAAAGAGACAACCTACAAAATGTGACAAAGTATTTGAAAACTATGCATCTCACGAGGGGTGAACATTTAGAATATATAAGGAACTCAATAGCAAAAAAGTAATCCATTAAAAATGGGCAAGAGCCCTGACAGACATTTCTCAAATGAACACATACAAACGGCCAACAACTATATGGAAACAAAATACTCAACATCATTAATCATCAGGGAAGTGCATATCAAAGCCACAGTGAGATATTACCTTACCCTAGTTAGAAGGACTATTATTTAAAAAAAACAAATACCAAATGTTGGCAAGGATGTGGAGAAAGGGAAACTCTTATATTGGTGGAAATGTAAATTAGTTTAGCCATTATGGAAAACAGTATGGAGATTCCTCAAAAATATTACAAATAAGTTGACCATATGATCTAGCAATCTCATTACCGGGCATATATCCAAATGAAATGAATCGGTATGTCAAAGAACTATCTTCACTCCCATATCTATCATACTACTGTTCCAATAGCCAAGATGCTGAGTCAACCTAAGTTCCTAACTATGAATAAATGGATAAAGAAAATGTGGAATATATATATATATACACATATACACACGCATGTGTGAACACTATCCAGCCATAAAGGAGAATGAAATCTTTTCATTTTCAGCAGCATGGATGAACCCAGAGGACGTCATGTTAAGTGAAACAAGTCAGGAGCAAAAAGATAACTACCACAAATTACTCACATGTAGAATGTAAAAAGCTGATCTCGTAGAAGTAGAGAGAAGAATGGTAATTACCAGAGCCTAGAAATGGTAAAGGGATGAGATGAGAAGAGGTTAACACATACAAATGTAAAGTTAGATAGAATAAATTCCAGTGGTCTGTTATACAGTAGGGTGACAATATCTAATAATAATGTTTTACATATGTCAAGGTAACCACGAAAGTTGACTTTGTTTTCTCAGAAAAAGATGGTTAATGCTTAACGTGATGGATATGCTAATTACAGTGATTTGGTCATTGTAAAATCTATACATGCAACGAAACATTACACTGTACTCCATAAATATATACATTCATTATATGTCAATTATAAATAAAACAAGTGCTTAAAAAAAGTGTAAGAACCAAGCCAGCAGAATATCAGAAAGATTAATATGATTATTGTAAGATTATATTAACTTTGATAATTGTATCTGAGAGATGGCTCCAGTGAGACATGAACTATAAGCATCACAGATTGGGGATGTAACCTCGGGGTCAGTAGAAAGTGACAATAAGAAGACACACAGGATAGTTTAGTTGTATCATATAAGGGTCTGTTACCAGTTAGATCCAGGTCCATTTGGTTCACCTGCAGTCACTCAATAACTGTGACATGGGTTTTGCAGAAGGGAAAATATTTGCAAGAGCACCAAGGGAAGAGGTGAAAGAACAGCTCTCAAATCTACCTCCCTGAAGATTAGGCTTAAGATATTTACGGTTTGGAGAACTGGGATGGTCTAAGGCATAAGAAAAGGGAATAGGCAGTGGTCCAAAATGAAGTAACTGGTTCATACTGCACATAGTTGGGGTTCATGGCGTTTTATAGGACATATGTATGCAAAATGGCATTGCTAGCATGATCTGAATGGGGGTTTTTGGCCCTCTGACATCAAAAAAACATCTCTCAGGTGTTTTGCAGAGGCCTAGTTGAATGGTGATGGTCTGAATAGGATGGGAGCTGGCTCAAGTTCTTCAAAGACATCAGAAGCACCATTACCATGGTGACTGATAAATGTTACCTATACCGTAGCCAGTGAAGTTTAAGTCTCAGGGTTTAGTTGTGAACCTTCAACTACCACGGCTTTCAGCTTTTTGGGGATAAAAAGCAAGCAAACTAAAACAATCAGGTGTGTGCAGTCATGACCATGGTTTTAGGTCAAAGGATGAGAGTTAAGTAATGGCAAAAAGCATGCATGAAAAGCAAAAATTAATAGGAAAAAATCTCACTTTCACCTAAATAACCTGGGAAAAATTTGGGAGAACTTCCTTTCCTCAAGAGATGTGAATATTAAAAGAAGTATACATGTAATATCCTAATACAATGACTAGCATATAAGAAAAACTCAGTGTGTGATAGGTATCATTATTGTTGTTTTCCAGTCATCACAATATCATTAAGGGGCACACACTACAGATAGTCCTATTTAAGAGATGGCAAACTTGAGACTAAAATATTATAGTGGTCTGGGATAAAAACTAAAAGCAACTGACTCCAGACAGGAAACACTTAACCACTCAGAATGCTGCCTGCAATTTCCAGTTCAGTATTCATGACAGATCAGCATAGGGACACACACAAAGGAAGTACAAATGAAATCTTGAGACTCTGCTTATGAACCCGAATTATATTTTTATATTTGACAGGAATCACCGGGGATTGGAAGAATCACTTAACAGTGGCTCAGAGTGAAATATTTGATAAAATCTATCAAGAGAAGATGCCTGGACTTCCTGAAAGGCTTTTCCCATGGGAATAGTGGCCTCGAATCTTAAAATACGACACAAATGCTGATTCTCCTGTTGTTCTTGCATACAAGCATGCTCACATGACACACACTTCAATCTTACCATTCGGTTACACACTTAATGCTTGAATATAACCAAGTTTCTCATGAACTTTGCACCATGGCAGCTTCAAAAAGATACTGAATATTTCACAGATACAAAACAGTAAACAAAACAATACTTTTTGTCCAACTGAAACTTTGTACTGTTTGATCAACTTTAGTGATCTATTGTGCACAATCGTGACTATAATGAATAAAAATGCATTATATACTTCAAAAGTGTGAAAAAACTAGATTTTAAATGTTTTACACCCAAAAAAATGATCAGTATGTGAAGCAATGGATTTTTTAATTAGCCTAATTTAGTCATTTCACATTGTAAATATATATCAAACATGACATCCTACTGCTTAAATGTATGTAATTATTACTTATTAATTAAAAATAAAATTATAAACAAGAAAACAGTATTTTATCATTTACATTGGCTGGGTACAGTGGCTCACACTTGTAATCCCAGCAGTATGGGAGACCAAGGCAGAATGATCGCAGTAGTTCAAGACAAGTTCGGGAAAAACAGAAAGACGCCATCTTTAGTAGACAAAACAAAACTCATGTGAGTTTTAACCAGGTATAAAATAAAAATACTCTGCCGTATTTGTGACTTATATATTTAAGTATGATAGGAAACATTACCTATACATATATCACTGTCTCTGAAACATCTCCAATCATATTTCTGTGTTTTCAGCATCCCATAATTAATAACTATTCAAAAGTCAGTGTGTATATTTCTATAGCGGATGCTCTTGATTTCTTGTCAAGACCACCACACATGTGCACCTATGTTCCAGTGACTGTGAGTGAGGCTGCTAATTGCTAAGGTGTTTCCTCTTCTCTACAAAATTGCTGTGAACCAATCAGGACATATGCTTCCTGGAAGAATATGTCAACCTCAAGACATCCCAGCAGCTAATGAATGACTTTATAAAAGTACTAAAGGTTAACACTTCAACCCATGAATGGGGCACAGTTGTGGTGTCATTTACTTTCCAAACCCTCACTGAGACCAAGATGAAACGATCTTCAGCCCAAGTCATATCCATATGTAGTTTCTTTCACTCTGCCCTATCTTGCTGTCCTTACTTCCTTCCTCCAAAACACACTCATTCTCTAAGTCACTTCCACAAAAATACCCATTTCGAATTTTTTCTAAGAAACCCAACTCAAGACAATGGATGGCAGAAGCCATCCTAGGAATTAATCAAACTCTAAGGACAGGATTCTGGAACGGGTCCACTTTCCAGCCAGATAGCAATGAGGGTACCAATGCTGCTGGAGTACAGACAGCCCCTGGCAAGCTCTCAAAGAAACAGAGAGACCAAGAAGTTGAGCTCCAGACATCAGCTTGAGCCCTTGGTTACTGGTGCTAACATGGGGGTGACTTTACTAGACAGGGGACAATCAAGTGTCTGGAGACATGTATGGTTGTCACAACTGGAGGAGTACTATCGGCATCCAGTGGAGTAAGGTCACTAATGCCACTCAACATCCTACACTGCCCAGGACAGCTCACCATGACAAAAATTAATCCAGGTCAAAATGTCAGGAGTCTGAGGCTGAGAAACTCCCACTTAGGGGATTGTGCTGCTTGTTGGGATGAGGAGAAATGGCTGGAATATGACGCAAAGTCTAGAACCACAGGATGTCACAACAACAGGGAAGAAGTAGAGAGGGAGGGGAGGGAAGAAGAAGAAGAAAGAAATTGGGAAAAATGAAGAGAAGGGATTCACTTGCCTCACCTCTACTGTTTCTTTCTTAGATCAAGGGTTCCTGTTTTCATTAAGCTCCAAAGCAATACTACCACATCTGTAACCCAGAAGTGGGTATCAGGTACACTTCAGCAGGGAAAAGAGGTTTAGTAGACTTCTGCGGTGAGGCACAGGGCATTTATATCAATTACCTGGTGTTTGAAGTAGGAAATCAGGTGGGTTTAGAAGCTGCAATCACAGAATTGCAGAAATACATGAGAAGTTCCCAGTTCCTCACCTTTAATTGCAAGCCACTGTCTGATGTGGCTATAGGTGCACACTGCACATGATGGAGACATGCAGAGAAGGAGGAAATTATTTATGAATTTGCTCAATAGATTTTATTTTGGGTTTTTAGAAATTGTGGCAAAATACACACCAACTAAAATTTACCATTAGTAACATTCAGTGTACTTACCATGTAATTGGAGCCACCATGAGGAGAAAGAAATAGATGATTGCAGGTGATACTTAGAGATACAGAGAAAAACACAGGATGTTCTGAGAAACAAAACTGAAAAATTCTACCCTGGATTCTTGGGCAATGGAAAAAGACTTTTTGGGAAACTGACATTGAATCAAAGTCCTGTAGAATGAGAGGTAGTCAGCCAGACAGAAAACAAATGAAGAGACTCCAGGTCAAAGAACTAGTCTGTACAAAGGCCTTGTGGTGGATGGAGGTCTAGACATGTTTGCAGTCAGAAAGAAGGATGGAGGCTGGTGAAGAGCGAGGGAGTGGGAGAGCACTATGGGAGGAGTGTGACTGGCATGCACAAGAAGACCAGCCCTAACCTGGAAAGCCACAACAGGCATTTTGGACCCCAACCTAAGAGCTACAGGAAGTCACGGAAAGGCTGCCAGTAGGAGAGGGACGTGTCCCAGTGATTTAGACTAAAGTGCAGAGGCCAATTAAGAAGCTACTTAGTTTCCATGAGGTGACTGTGGCCTGGACAAGGCTATGGTCTGGGAGATGAAGAGTAAGTACTAAAGACAGATGTGAGATTTCTCTTCCCTCAATAGCTACAAAGAGCCTTCTCCCTAGCCTCTCGTAGGATTCCTGCCTTCCATCCTATTCCTAAAAACTCCAGTACTCTTTGTAAAAAATGTACTCAATCATGTGCCCCATGCCCCACTCTAGCTTAAAACCCAGCAGTGAAACCTCAACAACTATTACAGTGGCTTTCAAAGTTTAAAAGGAAATAAAACCACAACAGTTATCATGAAATTTTACATGGAATCCTGTCTTACACCGGCTTTTTTTTTACCCCATTTCTTTCCGTAGTTCCTTTTGATTATGCAATATGCTAAAAATTTTTAATCCACAGAGATTCATCGTAATTATAACAGTTATCTAACAGCTTGCCTGTGATCTCCACCAATTGTAGAGTTAGTAGAGATTCTTCCAAGTTCAGCGTGAAAACCATGCAAAAGGATGGTATGTGCACTCAATGAATACAAAAATTGTAGTGTATACACTCTATTTAATCACAGCTTTTAAAAATAGGTTCCTTTTTGAAATGAACATCAAAGCCAACTGTTGTTGAATCCCTAAAAGATCCCAGGGTTTCAGAAAACACAGTATGATTTATTTGCACCATGTGATTGAGTTGAGCTCCTAGGCATGGCACCTAAGGGTTCTCAAGCTTCGTATTTTCCTGCTTTCCTGTCCTTTTCATCGCATCTCCTTACCCATACACCTTCACTCTCATCTCATCTCCTATCCATATTAAAGCATTCATGATTCCCCTAAGAACGCCATATTTTCCCACTCCGTTAGGCCATTCCATACATTCGTTCTTCTGAAAGGAACAGGCTTCATCATCCTCTGCCTAGAAAACTCCTCCATGATCAAAATGTTTCAACAAAGCATAGTTTTGGCTTGGAATCCAGTAACAGTTCTTTAGATTCTACTGGGAGGACAACTGGATGAAATAAATGTTTTAATGGTTTTTCAGGCTCTTCCCAACAATACTTCAAAGCACCATTTATACCCTATTTTTATTTTGGGAATATGATGTCTGTCTGACCCTTTAGGCAAGTAGTTGGAAAACTTTCTGTATGAAGGGCCAAACAATAAATATTGTTGGCTTTTCAGGCCACGTGATCTATGTTGCAACTACTCTACTCTGCTGTTGCAGCCCAAAGCAGTCATAGGGAATACATAGACAGATGGGTGTGACTGTGTCCATCAAGTGATGAATAAGTAATCACAACATGGTATACAGATGAAAGAGAATGCCTACTCCTTGAAGATGAGTTAGGAAAAAATGATGTCTCTTATTCTAGTGGAACCCACTAGTAACTAATATTTGAACTCATTTTATAAATTAGTTTATTATGAAGAGGACGTTTTATACACTAACCAGAAGCAGCCCAGGTGGTTGATGCTTTTTGTAACATCTCCTGCATAACGTTATTCTTTTTTTTTTTTTTGAGACAAAGTTTTGCTCTTGCTGCCCAGGCTGGAGTGCGATGGCACAATCTCAGCTTGCCACAACCTCTGCCTCCCAGGTTCAAGCAATTCTCCTACCTCAGCCTCCTGAATAGCTGGGATTACAGGCATGCACCAACACACTCGGCTAAGTTTTTGTATTTTTTAGTAGAGATGGGGTTTCTCCATGTTGGTCAGACTGGATTCAAACTCCCAACCTCAGGTGAACCACCTGCCTTGGCCTCCCAAAGTGCTGGGATTATAGGCATGAGCCATCGCGCCTGGCCCTCTCCTGCATAACTTTAACAGTCTTTTTACATTTAAGCATCCCTTCACTTTGATGGTGGTAATACTTTCTTAAATTTGATTAAAAATGAAATGTTATTGAGTCAGGTCATCCCCAGACATCGATATCAGATTTCAATCAGCTAGGGAGCATCTACTCACTGCTCAAGTTATTTTAAAGTAGGAACAGTGTTTAGGAAGACTCATTTAAAGCATAGAGCAGTGTTTATTAACAGGGCTGACTTGAGCCCCCAGGAGATACATGGCACTGTCTGGAGTTATTTTTGTTCATTACAACTGTTTGTGGGGGCTGGAGAGTGGGAGCAGGTTTGCTCCCGGCAACTAGTGGCTGGAGATCAGGGAAGCTGCTCAATATCCTACAATTATGTCACTTCTTTTATTTAAGTATGCTGAATATGGTCCCTCAATCTCCGACCTGTATGGTTTCTCGTGAAAGGCCCATTGTTAGCATGAGGGGGATCCCTGTGTAAGTATCCTCACCCAAATCTCATATGAAATTGCAATCCCAAATGTCGGAGGTAGTATCTGGTGGGAAGTGATTATATCATTCAGTCGGACTTCTCATGAATGGCTTAGCACTATCCCCTTGGTGTTGAGTGAGTTCTCACAAGATCTGGTTGTTTAAAAGTGTGTGGCACCTAGGAGTTCAAGATCAGCCTGGGCAACATGGTGAAACCTTGTCTCTACTAAAAATACAAAAAATTAGCCAGGTGTGGTGACACGCACCTGTAGTCCCAGCTACTTAGAAGACTGAGGCAGGAGAATCTCTTAGACATGGGAGGTGGAGGTTGCAGTGAGCCAAGCTTCCACCACTGTACATCAGCCTGGGTGAAAGAGTAAGATTGTATCTTAAAAAAAAAAAAAGTGTGTGGCATCTCTTCTTGCTCCTGTTGCTCCATGGGACATGCCTGCTCCCCCTTCACTTTCTGCCATGATTTTAAGAGTCTTGAGGCCTCTCTAAAAGCAGATTCCACTATGCTTCATGTATAGCCCACAGAACTATGAGCCAATAAGTCCTCTTTATAAATTACCCAGTCTGAGGTATTTCTTTTTTCCTTTTTTTTTTCTTTTTTTTTTTGACACAGGGTCTCACTCTGTAGGCCAGACTGGAGTACAGGGGTGCGATCTTGGCTCATTGCAACCTCTGGCTCCTGGGTTCAAGCAATTCTCCCGCCTCAGCATCCCAAGCAGCTGGGATTACAGGTGTTTGCCACCATGCCTGGCTACTTTTTGTATTGTTAGTAAAGACAGGGTTTCACCATGTTGGCAGGCTGGTCTTGAACTCCTGACCTCAGGTGATCCATCCACACTAGCCTCCCAAAGTGCTGGGATTACAGGAGTGAGTCAATGCACCCAACCTCAGGTATTTATAGCAATGCCTAACACAGAAAAACGGTATAGAGGAGTGGAGTATTGCTATAAAGACAGTTGAAAATGTGGAAGCAACTTCAAAACTGGGTAACAGGCAAAGATTGGAAGAGTTTGGAGGGCTCAGGAGAAGACAGGAAGATGAAGGGAAGTTTCAAATTTCTTAGACTGGTTAAGTGGTTGTGACCAAAATGCTAATAGTGATGTGGACAGTGAAGTCCTGGCTGCTGAGGTGTCAGATGGAAATGAGGCACTTACTGGGAACCGGAACAAAGGTCACATGTGTTATGCCTTAGGAAAGAAGTTGGTTGAATTGTGTCCATCCTTTAGGAATCTGTGAAAGTTTGAACTTGAGAGTGATGATTTAGTTTATTTGGCAGAATAAATTTCTAAGCAGCAAAGTATTGAAAATGTGGCCTGTGTCTAACAGCCTACATTCAGATGTGTGAGCAAATAAATGACCTAAGGTTGGAAATTATATTTAAAGGGGAAGCAGAGAATAAAGGTTTGGAAAATTTGCAACCCGCCCATGTGGTAGAAGAGAAAAGCCTATTTTCAAGAGAAGAATTCAAGAGGGCTGCTCCATCACTGGCAATCCATCCACCCAGTGAAGCTAGAACATGTGTGAGGGGATAAATTGCTGGAGAGTTCTGGAAAAAATCCTTAAGTCAGGCAAGAATAGACTGAAGAGACGGAGAACCTGAAGAGGGACAGCACTCTTTAAAGGTCACTGGTCCTCTGCAGGACTTTTTGAACCAAGCAAGGTAGAGACAGCTTACTGCATATGTACATTATACTTCAATAAACCATTTTTAAAAGAAAACATCCATTCCTGGAAACAGAACAGACACAACCACACATAAATAAGAACACTTTGTTCTTATAAGAATGTATTGCTTCATTTAAAATCACGGTTTGGCCCTCTAGATGGTGGTAGAGACCCACCAATTCCTATGACTTGAGGACTAGTAATTGTTGATCTTGAGAACATGTATATAATAAGATGTGTTTGGCTATAGAAAAACATGAGATTTCTTTGTCTTAGCAATCTCTTTAGCAGATTGCCTATGGTGCACATTGCATTGTGTAATGCTTATTCAATAATAAAACTGTTTTCTTTCCCTTCCACTTTTGTAGAGAGGTTTTTTAATAAAGAAGTTTTCCGGGTGGGCAGAAAGTTTGTTTTTAATTTTATTTCCTCAACAATAGGCATGCAGTTCCCCTACACAACATGGTTTATAGGCTTAAGCAGCTAAAATTCACTACCTGCCATTAAAAGATGAATTTCGCATGGATACAAAAGTGAACATGTTTAAAGATACTACTGAGATTTCCAGTTTCTGATCCAGCAAGGAGCTGGAAGTCCTCACTCCATCTTAACAGCAAATAAAAAGCTGAACAAACTGAAAAATCGGCAATTCTTCTTAGATCTGTCAAATAAGTGAGGTCACAAGACAAGCTACTGCCTCCAAAGTTGGAGACAGTCGGGCAGACACAGAGAATCACAACTTACCAGAGCAGAAACTCACAAGCAGAAATCTTTGTGCCTCTCAGGAACCAGAACAAGGTTAGGAAAACCTGAAATGTAATTGATGAATTGCTGGAGGCCGAATGTGGTTAAGTACAAGAGTTAAACAACAACAACAACAACAACAACAACTCCAAGGAGACCCTGCCATAGAGGTTTCTTTATACTTTCATGAGTTTTATCTCCAAGGACTCTAGCCTGTTCTCACAGTAAAGATCTGAGAAAAGTCCCCAGCTGGTTCTGGCAGAGGAAGAGGAAGAGTAGTCATTTTGAAATATACCAGGGCATTTTGTTTAATGCTCTGGAGAGAAACCATTTTACCAGAACCTACCCTCTTGGGATTTTATCAGAGTCCAAATGACCTGGAGGAAGGAAAATAAACAATTCTAGTCCCCTCTTGCCCCCCTGTCCTACTTAAGAGGAGGGAGAGGTTTACTGAGAAGCATTTATGAAATTCATAGTCCCTGGGCACAGGCTAAGAGACTGAAACCTTACCATAAGACTTGTTGAAACAATTAATGGGGAAGCCATTAGGCTGAGATGGCTCCAGTACCCTGGATTCTAAACCCAAACCCAACTCAGTGTGACTGGTCTTAACCAATCAGAAACCACCAATCAACCTCTAAGTATTGACTTTCCACTGGAATGATCCAAATAAGGCTCTACTCTAACCAATCAAGTATTTTATTTGCCTTGTTTCTCAGTTCAGCCCGTAAAAGCCTTTCCCTCATGCCTCTTCAGAGAGGCCCTAAGCTGCATGTGGTCTGGCAATGCCCTTTTCATGAACTGCTGTCTGCTTAAATAAACTCTTTTAAAATTTTAATGTGCCTAAATTTATATATTATTTTGCAGACTATAGAACACTTCCCCTCTCGTAACCATACCTTATCACCATGTTACTAAAGACCTTATGCAGCTCATTTTGCCAAGTACAACACATTCAGCTATCAGGAAAAAATTGCAAGGCACTCTAATAGGCAAAAAACACAGCTTGAAGAGTTTAGTTTACTTCACTCATTAATGAGAAAAACTGGTGACGTGTTAAAACTAGCTCATAAGAGAACCCTCCCCACCCCTAAAAAAGTCACATTTATAGATCAAGAATATTAAAGTGGCTGGCAGCAGAGGCTCATGCCTGTAATCCCAGCACACTGGGAGATCAATGTGGGAGGATCACTTGAGGCCAGGAGTTTGAGACCAGCCTGGGCAACATAGTAGGATCTCAACTATACTTTAAAAATCAGCCAGACATGGTGGTAGGCACCTGTAGTCCCAGCTAATCAGGAGGCTGAAGCAGGAAGACAGCTTCGACCTAGGATGTCAAGAGGTTGAAGCTGCAGTGAGCTCTGACGGTGCCACTACACTCTGGTGTCAGCAATAGAGTGAGACGCTGTTTCTTTTGCTTTTTTTTTTTTTTTTTTTTTTTTTTTTTTTTTTCTTTGAGATGGAGTCTGGCTCTGTTGCCTGGAGTGCAGTGGCGCCATCTTGGGTCACTGCAATCTCTGCCTCCCAGGTTCAATCAATTCTCCTGCCTCAGCCGCCCAAGTAGCTGGGACTATAGATGTGCACGACCACACCCAGCTAATTTCTATATTTTTAGTAGAGACGGGGTTTCGCCATGTTGGGCAGGATGGTCTCAATCCATTGACCTTGTGATCCACCCGCCTCAGCCTCCCAAAGTGCTGGGATTACAGGCATGAGCTACCACGCCCAGATGACCCTGTTTCTTAAAGAAAAAAAATTAAAATTAAAATCATGTGCAGCAGCAAATAGAGGCAAAAACTGGCCTACTCCCCAAAATGGAGCTGGAGGAGGGAAGTAAACTGAACCTCCACCAAACAATTTACTTTTGTGTAGACAAGAACTAATTTGCACTTCCATCAGAGATCCACAATTCGAGTTGGTAAATAACTCAAAATAATGACTAAGTAGAATAAAATAAACTGTAAGCCCATAATCTGTGCCAGGCACAATTATGACCACTTCATCTTCGCAACACTATTAGCTAAGAAATATTGTTCCATTGCACACATGAGCAAAGTGAAGCTCATGAAGATTAAACAATAAAAAGTCACACAGCAGGCCAGGCGCAGAGGCTCACGCCTGTAATCCCAGCACTTTGGGAGGCCGAGGAGGGCGGATCACCTGAGGTCGGGAGTTCGAGACCAGCCAACCAACATGGAGAAAACCTGTCTCTGCTAAAAATACAAAATTAGCCGGGCGTGGTGGCGGGCACCTGTAATCCTAGGTACTCAGGAGGCTGAGGCAGGAGAATCGCCTGAACCTGGGAGGCGGAGGTGAGCCAAGATCGCCCCATTAGCGAAACTCCCGCTCAAAAAAAAAAAAAGTCACACAGCAGACACACTCTACAGCTCAAGAGTCAACAAAACACCCACAGAAATGCATATAGGGTCGCACATCAAATCACACAACCTCACGGAGAGTGGGCCATCAGATACACCAAAGCAGATGCCGGGTGGTCCCACCCACCTCATAACAAACACTTTCCCAAACTTAAGAAGAACATTTCCATGCCAGTGTATTACCATTAGGCCCTTTCCTCACATCCTCTTACAGCCTCCAACTAAGTCTGATCCTGGCACTGAAAAACACTGCACCCCTCAGAAGGCAACCGCTTGGCTCTCTGTGCGCAGGCGCAGCATTCTCCCAACACCTCTGACGGGCACAAAGCCACGCCCCCAAGGCCGAGCTCACGCATGCGTACTCGATCATCAGCGGAACCGCGTCCACCCCACGCTTCTTGTACTTTATGCCGCAGGTACCTTGTGTCTTTAGCCGAGGTCGCCTCTGGATTCCAGTCTCTGGGAGCGGAGGCGTGGGGCTGCACATGCGCACTACGAGTCCTCGCCTACTCCCAGAAACCACCGGGGCCCACAGGCGGTGCGGCCAGTGCTTCAGGTCGGTGGGCTCCAGAGAGACCTGAGTGGGCAGCGTCGCCGTTTCTCCTTTCTTGGACAGTATTTTCACAGCGCCGCGTCATCATGGGACATTATGAGGTTTGTGTTGCCTGGGGACGGGACGGCCCGTCTCAGAGGCGCTCCGGGGAGGAGTGGCCGGGATCAGTGCAGGTCAGATCCGGCGTCCCGGCCTGAGTTTGGAGGTGGCGGGTACGGGTAAGCCTGACAACAGTGCGCGCGTAGTCAGTGTGTTGGCGTTTGTGCACACAGAAGACATAATTAAAATTACTATGTGTGTGCGTGGTTCTATCCCAGAGTAGGCGACTGAGGCGTTGAAAAAGGCCGTTGCATTTTTAGGGACCAGAGCTGCCCGCTAAACGGTGTTTTCTTTTGACAGTGAAATCTGTCGTTCTTGGAGTTTGTTGAGGAACATGGTTGAACATGGGTGGCCGTGGATTTGAGAATCTGGTCTCTGACGTTTCCTTCCTTCTCCTTAGCTCTGCATTTCCAGGACTCTGTCGCTGTTCAGAACGCTGTTCCAGCACAGTGCGCATTAGCCATGTCTCAGGTAAGTTTTTGCTTTATCTTTGTTTCCTGCAACATCATAGGTTTTAAGTCCTGGGCGTGTCTAGTTTTGCTTACTTGGGTAGTAAAGACTGACACAGGGAGAAGGCCCAGATCTTTTCATTCAGCAACACATGGGACTATAGGGACCTCTCTTCTCAGAGTCCGTGTCCTGAACTTTAGTGTTCATTTATTCACCGAATGAATTATTCTGAATCTCCACTGTCACCAGTCGTCTTTTAAGCACTATTTGGGGGTCAAAGATACATTCCCTGGAGAAGACGAGAGCCATTATCTGGGGACTGTTATCTTCTTGAAGTAGAGGTGAATACTCAGTCGTCTTTGATGTTCTGTACAGCCCCAGACTGAGAGGACGCAGCATAGAAAATGCTGATGAGTGGTTCAGACTCAGTAACGGTAATCTGCCTTTGGAAATTTGGGGGAATGGGAATGTGATTGACGTCTTGAGCATGAAAGTCCAGGTTAACAAGGTCAGGCCATTTACTTGGAACATTAGTGAAAGGTAATGTTTGGGATCACAGGTTCCAGTTTGAAGTTGGGCAGCTTAAAGGTATTTCCAAGAATTCCACAAATGAAGTCACAGGTTCTGTTCAGGGTGTTTGCATGGTCTCTGAAATTTTGTGCAAAAACAACCAGATTTGATTCTTAGCCTGCTAAGTGTAGTCACCAAGACATTTTGTTTGAAAAATAGATTTTCTTTTCGAAGGGGACACTTATTTTCTTTATTTTATGAAAAGAGGCTGTATTTTCCCTATACATGCTGTTTGTTATGACTGAAGCTACTCGTGAAATTGTGTTTTTTTAATTTTTATTTTTATTTTTTTTTATTATTATTTTTTTTAAGACGAGGTTTCACCCTGTTGGTCAGGCTGGTCTTGAACTCCCGACCGCAGGTGATCCGCCCACCTTGGCCTCCAAAGTGCTTAGATTACAGGCGTGAGCCACCGCACCTGGCCAGAAATTGTTAAATTATATGTATGTATTTTAAAAGAAAAATAATAAAAAATTTCAACCGTCATATAACAACTATGCAGGAAAAAAACATTTTTACTACTTTATTGTTTCTGTATTTTGATGTGAAGTATTTAAGCTTACAGCTTTTTTTAATCACCAGTTTTAATCTCATTTTCTCCATGTTTCCAATGCTTCCTTAACTCCATTGATATTTTCACCATCAAGATAGATTTCTATCACTTTTGCAAGTATTTTTTCATCTATTTTTCCCTTTCCTGACCCTCAAAGGAAACCAATTTCTTAATAATAAAAAGAAAAAAAAAAAAAAGGAAACCAATTTCTTGTTTCGATGACAGTGGATTTGCTTTGCTTGGCTTCACATAAAAGGAGTCAAATAGTATGTATGTGTGTGTCTAGCTTCATTATCTCAACATAATGTTTCTTGATATTCATTGATGTCCATTATTTGTTGTTGTTCTGCTGAGTATTCCATTGTGTTAATATGTTAGTCTACTTACTCATTTTCCTGTTGATAGACATTTGGGATGTTTCTAGGTTTTTGGCTATTAATAAAACTGCTATGAATATTACTGTATAGGCTGAGTATCCTTTATCCAAAATGCCTAGGACCAGAAGTATTTCAGATTTTGGATTTTTTTTTTTTTTTTTTTTTTGGAACATTTGCATTATACCTACTGGTTGAGCATCCCAAATCCAAAACTCAAAATGTTCCAATAAGCATTTCTCTTGACTATTAGGTCAACACTCAAAAAGTTTCAGATTTTGAAGCATTTCAGATTAGGGATATTCATCCTATATATGTCTTTTTCTGATCTTTTAGAAGATGTAGTCGTAGAGAAAATATAGCATCTGGACACAGTGGCACACACCTGTAGTCCCAGCAACATGGGACGCTGACGCAGGAGGATCACTTCAGCCCAGCATTTCATCACAATAGTGCATCATGATCACACATGTGAATAGCCACTGCATTCCAGCCTGGACAACATAGCAAGACCCCTGTCTCTTAAAGGAGAAAAGAAATACTGGCATCTGAAGAATATCAAGAAAAATTATTCATTAAATATATTGTAGTCTGCCTCATTTATGGTGACAGAATTCAGGATAGCAAGAGGTGTGTCTTGAAGCAGTCTTGGAGAATCTTGGAGGTGCTGGTAATATTCAGTTTCTTGATCAGGGATCTGCTGATGAGTGGATTGTTTTGTGAAATTTTAACATATTATACACGAATTCATCATATTGATCCTGGCTCACTGCAGCCTCGACCTCCTAGGCTCAAGCAGTTCTCCTGCCTCAGCCTCCTGAGTAGCTGGGACTACAGGCATGTGCCACTATGCCTGGCTAATTTTTTTATATTTTGGAGAGATGAAGTATGGCTGTATTGCCTAGGCTTGTCTTGAACTCCTGGGCTCAAGCAGGCCTCCTCTCTCGGCCTCCCAAAGTGCTGGTGTGGCAGCCCAGATCTCACCAGAGGCCTCCATAAAAACTTTCAGTACTGACTGAGTGGTTAAGTTAAATGTTAAAAGCCAGTGCCCTTATACAAAGGCTGGAATGTAACAAAAGCCCACCAAGAGTTTTGCCTAGGCCTTTCCTGGGCCTTAAAGCATGACAAAATAATGAAGGAATTCTTAATTGGACCCATTTAGGATGAAACAGGTTTTATTGGGGGTCTGAAGAAACTCCCTATGCTTCACAAACAAGTTTATTGGAGGTCTGAAGGAACTCCCCAAACCCCTGTGGTTTAGCAGGAGACAAGATAAGGGTAATCACCCCAGAACCTGAACCCATTTAGATCAAGTAAATTTACTGAGGGTCCAGAGTAAGGTCTTCAAGACTCAGACCTTAGTCATAGATTAAAAGAAGTTAATCACTGACGTCTTTAGATGAATGCACACTTACACATAGACATATAGCTTAGAAGGTATAGAAGCTCTGGAAAACTTTGTAATTTAGAGTTGGTCTGGCGATAATTTCCAGGCCTCTCCCTGTAACTGGCTACAGAAATAAAAACTCTCTTCCTCCCCAGTTTATCTGCATCTTGTTACTGGGCCTCAATAAATAGCAGCCCGACCCTTAGCTTGATCCAGGAACACTGGGATAGGTATGAGTCACTGTACCTAGCCATATTGAAGATTTCTGAAACCCCACATTCAAGTGAGAAAAAAGAAACCTTCTCAGCCGCATGTTTAATACAATAAAGTTTCAATAGCTTTTGACCTATGTAATGTTGTTACAGATGGTGTAAGGGTTTATCTGGAAAGGACAACCCAGGGCAACTGTAAACGATTGAAGTAATTGGGAATGAGTTTTATTATGAGTTGATGAAGTCCCAGGATATTGGAAAGGAAAACTAAACGTAGGCTAGACATCCTGTTCTTCTCAACGACTTCTTCATAAGTAGCTGAGGATAAAACCTTATTCCTTACTCCTGTTGCAGGCCCCGATGGAGGCAAATAAAGTGAAATAATAACACATCTGCTGCAGTTTTCAGACCATTACATCTACTACCCTAAATATAACAGCTAGAGCAAAGACTACTTTATTTCCTGAGAATTCTATGAGAATTCATACTGAACTGGATAGGGTGGGAATGATTAATATCTGATCCTATGATGCCTGTCGGGGCCTGAATCCCCAACATGACTTCTTCATCCATATATTTTATATTTAACTCGAATAGCTGGAGTCATGTATCTGGGCCACTGTTCTTTGCTGCTAGCTGAGTTCCTCATCTTTATTTGATGTAGTCTCAATCTCTCACTCTCCATTGGAAACTTCTCATTGGCTTTTCTTAGGTGGCATGAGCCCCTATGAGAGCAAAACAGAAGATACCGAACCTTCCTAAAGCTTTCACTTGGAACTAGTTAGTGTCACTTCTGTCACATTCTGTTGATTAAAGCAAATTGTAGGTCCAATCCACATTTAAAGAAAGGGGACAACCTTTTATTTCAGCAAAAAAGTGATTTGTAAGTTATTCTGAAACTCACACATGGTAGAATTGATCCATCTATGAAGATCCATGTTAGAACTGATCATGACTGGCTTTCAACAAAGTCAGTGTGTGGTCATACTATGAATATGTAAGATTATAAAAACAACTATGATAGTTCCTTTACAGATTGGTTTTGAATATGTGGATACACAATCTCTGAGCAATACATTTCTTAAATTATTCAGTGTTTTTTGAATCATCCTGTTCATCTTGAATGTTTCCCTTATTATTTTTCTATACCCAAATTTTAATAAACACTATTTCATAGTATTGCTCTTTAGTAACTTAAATAAGGTGTTCTCATAAGACACAGAGTCCTGATCAGCTCCTCCAAACTTCCAGTTATTTACCTGGGCTCTTCTAAGAAAACGTTTGTCATTTCAGGGATCAGTGACATACCAAGATGTGGCCACTGACTTCTCCAAGAAGAGTGGGGATTCTTGAACCCTGCTTAGAGAGATTTATACCCAACTGTGATGCTGTATAATTATCAGGACCTGATCTGGCTGGGTAAGTGCTTAAAGCCTTTACTTCAGCATCTGGTCTTGAGTATGTCTTAGTTTATTATACTGGGAATCTTGGTGAGATTCAGAATTTACATGTGACGTGGAATTGGAGCGAGCAGCTTTCTTTATTCTATCTGCCAGATATTCTAATTTTTCTGTTTTTATAATGGCTTGTGTCCTGATTACAGGGTTGATCTGTCAGAATACCTGAGTAACCAGAGCATAGCCAATTTTGTTTATTTTCACAGGCCTTTTCCTTTCTAAATCTGTGATTTCACTGTTGGAGAACATTTCCATGTTGAATGTTCATTTTCCATTTAACATTCTAGTTGGTCCCAGCTGCTCAGGAAGCTGAGGTAGGCAGACTGCTTGAATGGGAGGTTGAGGCTGCAGTGAACCATGGCTGTGCCACTGCACTCCGGTTTGAGATGCCATCTCAAAAAAAAAAAAAAAAAACAGACAGTAAATATAGGTGTTGTGGCCATATAATCTCTGTTGCAACTACTAAGCTCTGCTGTAGTGAAGCAAAGGCAGCTGTAGATCATAAATGCAATGTGTCACAATGAGACTTTATAAACCAGGCAGAAGGCTGTATTTGGGTTTTAGACCCTGCAGTAGGCAAAAGGATATTATGTAAAGATAAAGGTATGATTCATAAATAGAGGGTTAGTAGTATGTCCCTGCAGGTCAAACGATATAAACAACAAAAACGTCTGGAAATTCAAGATATTTGCAAAAATTTTTTAGGAAATTCTGATCCAGCATACCAAATTATATAAAAACAGGGAGATTTTTACAATCTAGTGGCTTAATAGACTTATTTAGAAACTTGTATCCAAAAATGCAGAATACATATATAGAAATCAATCTTGTACTTAACCACACACACACAAAAATGTCAAATTGGCAGGGCGTAGTGGTTCACACCTGTAATCCCAACATCTTAGGAGACCAAGGTGGGCGGATCACAAGGTCAAGAGATCGAGAGTGGTTCACACCTGTAATCCCAACATCTTAGGAGACCAAGGTGGGCGGATCAGAAGGTCAAGAGATCGAGACCATCCTCGCCAACATGGTGAAATCCTGTCTCTACAAAATATACAAAAATTAGCTGGGCGTGGTGGTTTGTGCCTGTAGTCCCAGCTACTCAGGAGGCTGAAGCAGAATTGCTTGAACCTGGGTGTGGAGGTTGCAGGGAGCCGAGATCGTGCCACTGCATTCCAGCCTGGTGACGGTGCAAGACTGTCTCCAACAAAAGAAAGTCAAATTCAAAAAAAGGAGGTATTTTCAGGCCACATTTACTAATCTGAATAAAATTAAATTTGAAATTGTATCATTTAGGATGCTTTTAGCTGCGAATTTACAAAACATCCAACTAAAAGTAACTCAGCCATCAAGGTTTATTTTTCTTTCATAACAAAGCATCAAAGAGGCAGTTCTAGAATTGGCCTAGTAGGCGAGTCTTCTCAGGCTCCGAGTCAGCTTCTCTGAGGTCTGCTTTTTCGTTTCTTGGTTCCAAGGAAGCTGCAGCAGCTCCAGGCATCAAGTCCTCATAGGAAAATGTTTAAAAGCAGGAAGAGAGGGAGGAGGAAGTCTTCACGATAAACCTGTCTCTTCCAAATGAGGAAAATCTTTCCCAGAAGTCCCAGCAAATCCCACTTAGCAAGACTGACACTGGCCAGGCCATGCTGTGCTGCACATGAGGCTGGAAAATTAGCATCTGATATCCTCACTCTAAGGCAATACACAGATGCTGCCAATAACACGGGGAATTGGGTGTGGCTGCTGGTATGGCAAACAATGGTTGTCTGCACCAGTCACATAAAACAATGTAACAATGTGGAAATTAAGAAATACTCTCCTACATTTAGATTATTTCTGGATCAGGAAGAAATAAAAACAGATTATTGTAAGATGGTCACTTTATTTAATCATTTTTTGTTATTTTCTTTCACTGCCTGGGTGTCTGGTAGTCTTGAATAGTATGTGTAGTGCATGAGTTTAGCTTTCAGGTTTTCATGTATATTCATGCATTCAAAGGATGTAAAAATTCCTCCAGTGTAGCTTTGACTTTCCCCATTACCCTCACATCTCTTTAGCCACATTTCACATCTCTTGGCATGGTAAATTCTCAATTCATCCTTTTCATTACCATTTATAATTGCATGATTTATTTCCTTGTTAAGCAAATAATAATTTGGCTGTTTTTTTAACTTGTAAGAAAACTAACACTTCCCATTCTTGATAAAATTACTACATTGTGGTTAGAAAATGTGATTCTGGAATGTGTTCTGAAATAAAATTTCTGCCAACCTTTCCCTGCTTCTTTGACAATCATGGTCTGAACAATTTACATCCATAACATTTTCTTTGATATGAATTTTCAGACTTAGGATAAAGGATAACTTCTGAAAGAAGGCATTGTCGCTGGCATTACATTCTTCAAGTCTTTCTCCAAGAGGGAGGAGTATGTTGTGACTAGCCTAAGCTAACGGGCTTTCCTCATTACTTCCATTCATATGGTTGCTTGCCAACATAAATTCTCTGATGATTAGTAAGGGGTAAGTGCTGATGGAAGGCTTTTCTACATTTATTAGATTCACATGTGCTTCTCTATTATGCATTCTCTGAGGCTGAACAGTAGTTGAATCATGACTCAAGGTCCTCCCACATTCCTTATATTCATAGGGCTTTGTCTCAGTATGAATAACCTGATGATGCACCAGTTGTGAGCAGTGACTAAAAGCCTTCCCACATTCCTTACATTCATATGGCTTTTCACCTGTATGAATTCTATAATGTACAGTAAGATGTGAGACCCGTTTGAAGGCCCTACCACATACCTTACATTGGTAGGGTTTCTCTCCAGTGTGAATTCTCTGATGTTGCTTGAGTTGTGAGCTCACTCTAAAGGTCTTTCCACATACTTTACATTCATAAGGCTTCTCACCGGTATGAATTCTCTGATGTCGTATAAGAGTTGAGCCTTGATTAAAAGCCTTCCCACATTCCTTACATTCATAGAGTTTCTTGCCAGTATGAACAGTCTGATGTTGAATCAACTGAGACCGATGACTAAAGGTTTTCCCACAGTCCTTGCATGCATAGGGTTTTTCACCAGTATGAATTCTATAATGTACTTTAAGATGTGAGATCCGATTGAAGGCCTTGCCACATTCCTTACACTGATAGGGTTTCTCACCTGTGTGAGTTCGCTGATGTTCAATCAACTGTGAGCTTCGACTAAAGGCCTTCTCACAGTCTTTACATTCATACGGTTTCTCACCAGTATGAACTTTCTGATGTTGTATAAAATTTGAACCAGAATTGAAGGCCCTTCCACATTCCTTACACTCATAGGGTTTCTTACCAGAATGAATATTCTCATGTTGAATTAGTCGTGAGCCATATTTAAAGGCCTTCCCACATTCCTTACATTTATAGGATTTCTCATTCGTATGAATTCCTTGTTGATTAATAAGGAGTTCTTTTTGCCAGAAGCCTTTTCTACATTTATTATACCCAAAAGGTTTTTCTCTAGTATGAATTTTCTGATAAAAAGGAAGGGATGTATGCTGGTCAAAACTGGGCATTTCTTCATGTCTGATGATCATTTGATGGAAATGTCTATCTGGATTTCCCTGTTGTCTATCAAACTGGCTTCTGCATTCCCAGTCATCTTGGAAACTTGAACACTGAAGACCGTAACTTGTAATGCTTTCCATTAGCTCCCATTGGGGTGATTCAACTTCATAAACATGCTGCTTTGGAGATAATTCCTTGGTACCATATCTGGACTCTAACACTGAAAAAGAATGAAAATTTTATTTTTTCCAGATAAAAATTGGGAGGGTTTAGACTCAATGCGTATTAACTCTTGGATAGAGCTAAGCCATTAGAAAGTGGACAAGTAGAACAGTGAAAGGAAAATACGATAAATCAGATGACGAAGGTAATCAGAGAGGTGATCAAAGTGATTCTGAAATGTTAGTGTCGGGCTGGGCATGGTGGCTCATGCCTGAAATCCCAGTGCTTTGGGAAGCCAAGAAGGGAGAATCACTTGAGGCCAGGAGTTTAGACCAGCCTGGGCAACATAGCAAGACCCCACGTCTAAAAAACAAGTTTTAAAAATTAGCTAGTTGTAGTGGCACGTGCCTGTAGTCCCAGCTGAGAAAAGAGGACTGATTAAGCCCAGGAGTTCAAGGTTGCAATGAGGTATGATCATGCCAGTGCACTCCAGCCAGGTGACAGAGGGAGACCCTTTTTTTTTTCTTTTTGAGACAGAGTCTCGCTCCACCCAGGCTGGAGTGCAGTGGCACAATCTTGGCTCATTGCAACTGCCGACTCCCTGGTTCAAGCAATTCTCCTGCCTCAGCCTCTTGAGTAGTTGGGATTACAGGCGCGCACCACCATGCCTGGCTAATTTTTAAAATTTTTTTGTAGAGATGGGGTTTCACCATGTTAGTCAGGCTGGTCTCGAACTCCTGACCTCGTGATATGCCCACCTCAGCCTCCCAAAGTGCTGGGATTACAGGCCTGAGCCACCACGCCCAGTGGAACCCTTTAAAAAAAAAACAAAAAAAACAGTTGGTGTGGATCAGAATCACTGCTGAAACATATTTTTAAAGACAATATTTCTGAGACTCTAGAAAAGACAAATATAGAGTGACAGAAAGCAAAGCAAATCACTGGTTTGAGGGTCTGTGCAGAAGGAACACAAGGGAACTTTTCAGGTTGAGGGAAATGTTCACTGTCTTGATTGAAGTGATGGTTATGTGGGTGTATACATTTGTTAACACTCAAAACTAATTTTAAAAATGCATCTTATTGACTATAAATTATGCCCCAAATAGAGTGAATTTTAAAAAATGATGGGGATTTCAAGATGAAGAGTTCAGGAGATGGACAGTGATGATGGTTGTACAACAGGGTCAATGTACTTAATGCCACTGACCTGTACACTTAAAAATGGTCAACATGGTAAATCTTCTATTTCGTCACTATTTAAAAAAATAAAAGTGAGGGAGGAAGTGTGCAGTTGGATCTGCAACCTGCCTCAGTGCCTGAAGGACTGTGGGAGAATGAATCAGAGGAACATGCTGGGACAGTGGCAGCTATTCTCGTATGTCTGCTGGAAGTTAGACTATCTTCCTCTGAGAAGCTTTTTATATCTGAAGTTTGCTGAACACCGTGGCTGAAGCCCATTGTCAACTAAATGACATTTCTTAAATATCATTCATTTACCTGAACCTTACCATTTCTTAAAGGTGACTTTGGAAAAAGAAGGGCTTTGTTCCTTGTTTAGAGGATTAGGCCCAAGTGATTGGGGGTGGGTCCTTCTAGAGCAACCTACTTTGCTGCTTATTCAAACTACATGAAAAAGTTGAATGGTATAATGGACTCTGATTCTACCCAGTACATGATTTCAGCTACAGTGGCAGGTTTTACTGTAATTACAGCAATCAACCCAGTTGACTTAAAGAGACTTCAGTATGGCTTGATGCAAGGAACCATGGGAGAAAGAGAATGGGAGAAAGCTTTTGAAAGTCTTCATGATGTGTATCGAACATATGGCCTCGAGGACTTTACAGGCACATGCCTGTTTCATATGGCATA
This sequence comes from Plecturocebus donacophilus, assembly GCA_004027715.1. NCBI lineage: Eukaryota > Metazoa > Chordata > Mammalia > Primates > Pitheciidae > Plecturocebus > Plecturocebus donacophilus. The sequence goes on along the minus strand of PVKP010015845.1, from coordinate 21,664 downwards.
TCAGATACTATCATTCCTTCTGTTATTTGTGAAAATGTTAAGCTAAAATTACTGGAATGTAAGATTGCTTCTACAATGGAAGATGATAAAGACTGTGAAAGAAACACTGAATTTTGTGGAAATAATGCTGGCTGCTGTTACCTCAAAGACTTGTGCCACAACTGTAGTGTATCCACATGACATGGTAAGAACAAGACTATGTAAACAGAACACAAAGTAAGATATTTTTTTCAGACGTTGTGTTTGGCTGTTCAAGAGGAAGGTTATGGGCCTCTCCTGTGGTCTAACAACTAGTGAGACAGTTTCCAAATACAGCCACCTATCTACCTGTGAGGGCACAGATCTACTCAATGATTAGGACGGTGACAGCCATCTTACAAAAACAAAAAGGAAAACCAAGAAACTGCCGTGGACCATGGAATATTAAAGCCGGCCTGGTGTACAAAACAAAACACATATGACACAAGCTAACTGCCTAACTGGACTTCTGGTTGTTGAGAGTGATCATATATTACTTGGTCTTTCTGGCAATGCGAAAAAAATCTTGGCTGCTTCCAAGGAAATGTCTTTTTAAAGCATTCCTTTCTCCAAAATGCTGTTTTTTTCTACCATATCCACCTTGCAGAGTTCAGCTCTGTTGATTTATGGCAAAGTATTGTGTTATTTATTCCATGAACACTTTTCTACTACCGTAAATAAAGCCATCGCTGATTAAATACTGTTGTATAACTATCCAAAGATATTACCAACAGTCATAAATATCTAACCTCTTGCTTCTATTTAACTTCTTGTAAAGTTGCAAAATAGCAACAATAATGAGGTCTTCAGTGTTTTCACGTTTCTTTACAAAATCTGGCATGGTATTTTAAAGTTATTTGGGCAGAAGTTACTGTTTTGTGCAACCAATGAAACATCGTCTAAAAATCTTATGTATTAAAGATAATGTATCAAAATCTTAGCATTAAAATATTTTATTTTCCACTTCTAACAGGTGCTTGACATTTAGCATAATTTGGACATTTAAATAAATACAAAAAACTCAAATGGTAATAGTTAGAGACAAACTATTAACAGTTTGGGACAGCAGTAAAATGTTGATTTTTGGTCACTCCAGTTATACGAGCACATCCTGATATCTTCCCTAACTTTGTGGTACATGAAGACAGCTAGAATTCAACTGTCTTTTCAGAGATTAACCTGCCTGTTTATCATACCTAGATTTAATTTGCTTAACGGGGGGAACATTTACCACTTCTGAATTTTTCTCTGCTTGTTTTCACAGTAAGCATTTGAACCGCAACATTATATTAACATCAAGGACAGTACACAATTATAGAAAAGGCACCCTCTGCTGTCTAATTCAGCAGGTAATTTTTGACTTACAGTTTTGTAAATGAACAAGGTACTTTTTTTTTTTTTTTAACAGAGTCTCATTTTGTCACCCAAGCTGGAGTGCAGTGGCATGATTTTGGCTCAAGCAATCCTCCTTCCTCAGACTCCCGAGTAGCTACAGGTGGGCACCACCGATGCTCAGCTAATTTTTATATTTTTTTGTAGAGATGGGGTTTCACTATATTGCCCAAGCTGGTCTGAAACTACTGGGCTCAAGCAATCTACCTGTCTTGGCCTCCCAAAGTGCTGGGATTACAGGCATGAGCCACCATGCCCAGCCTAAAAATACTTTTTGATGAGAATTTTATTCCAGTTAATGTGCTAACAAGGATACTACTTTTAAATGTTGCCATTAAGTTCAAATGCACCTTTTCATACTTTAAACAGATATATATATATATATATATATCCCTTAAACATGTTCATGATAATTCTGTTGAGATTTCTGGCTAAGGATGTTGCTATACTGGCATATAAAATGTGTACAATTAAACTCCAGCGTGATACTACTCATTTCAGTATCTATGAGTGGTATATTTTGTGCAGTAGCTTTATCTTAAGATGGCTCTTTGTGAATGCACTTTATAGCATTTATTGAAGGTGAAAAAGCAGGAAAGAATTCTATGTTAAGTATTTTTATAAAAACATTGGTCATTTACTAAACAGAACCAGTATTCATAACATTTGCCTGGGTTTCAGATATGTTGTTTTGCAGCTCTACTCACTATAGTGACCCCAACATTAAAGAAAATTACCAAGCTTTTTCTGCTCTCAGCCGTGAAAAACAGTATCCTCTTAAATTCTCTCAGCATGTCACATTTATTGTAATCAACAGTAACTGGATGTTTCTGAGGTGTTTTGATTGGACTCAAAGTATTACAATTTGGAGACAAAAGCAAAATCTGCATTTTAGTTTAACACTGATGATTAAAAAAAAAAAAAAACCTATATATAAAAGTTCTATAGAAAGTTTGCCTCCAAAATAGTTTTATTTTTTTCAAAGATGGGGTCTCGTTCTGTTGCTCAGGCTGGAGTGCAGAGGCACAATCATGGTACACTACAACCTCAACCTCTTAGGCTCAGGTGAGCTAAGGTGATCCTTCCCGCTCAGCCTTCTGAGTAGCTGGGATTACAGGAATGAGTTACTACACCTGGCTGCAGAAGGATTTTAATATGTAAAACTATTAACATGATGTACTAACTTTGTGCCCACTCAAATCTCTTTTCTGTCACGTCCTTATGTTCTTCCGACTTTTACATACGTTGACTTCTATGCTTCCCCTTTTAGAAACATAAAATTCTTGTTTTATTCTTAGTTTTTGTTTTAAAAAACATTTGAATGTGTACCCTTGCTTATGTGAAGAATTATGACCTACTAGTCATAGCTAAATAGTCAACACTGTAAAAGTTGGTACTTTTTGGTTCACATGAGGTCTGGCATTCTTGCATTTATGTACATGGATGCCAACTGTGTGGACTTGTTCTGTATTTAAGTTAACTAGCTGACTTTTACTGCATGTTGAAACTAAAAAAGTTAAAAACATGCTTATAAAAAAAGGGGGAGGGATTACGTCCAAAGAACCCAGGAGCCAGTTTGAAAGGGTGTTACCAGCCAAATTTGGAAAAATATGAACATTGTGATAAATAAGGATAATGGATAATAATACGTTACAGACCAAAAGAAGCTTTATAAGATGAGAAAAAGTATGCCACCTACTGTTAATCCATATGATATAAATGAAGAAACAAATGGTAAAAGGGAGACAAGCTCTTCTTTAGAGGGCTATGTGAACTAATAAAGAAGAATAAAGTTTTTTAAAAATCACTATTTTGTAATTATTAGTTTATCAATGAATTCTGAAACTAGCTGGTTTGTGAGGAGCACAGTATTTATATCCTCTCAAGGTAGATTATAAAATCAAGGCCTAGCAAACTAATACAGGAACAGAAGACCAAATACTGCTTGTTCTCAGTTATAAGGGGGAGCTAACACATGGACACACACAGTGGGCACACGCTGGGGCCTTCTGGAGAATGGAGGGTAGGAAGAGGAAGAGAATCAGGAAAAATAACTCACGAGTACTAGGCTTAATACCTGGGTGATGAAATAATTTGTACAACAAACCCCCATGACACAAGTTTACCTATTTAACAAACCTGCACTTGTACTCCTGAACTTAAAAATTAAAAAATAAAACTGGTCAAAAGATACATCTTTCCAAAGAGAAAATACTTCCCTTAGGATCCACCATATTTGTACTCAGTCTAGCCCTATATTGCAGGTTGAATTTTTACACATTTCACGAGGAAGGAGCAGCCACCTTTGTTGAATGCTGCTGACAAGCTGAGGAAGACAACACTTAAGACATAAGCTTTGAAAGTAGCAACCTGCAGGGAGGATTTTCTAAGACAAAGGGCCACTTCCAGCTGACCTGATACCTGAATTGGCTGCTGCCTTCTCACTGATACCTCACTCACCTGGGCACAGGCCTCCAGCCACCACCCTTTCCACCATCCAGGGCTCTCTGCCTTGTTCTAGGAAGGATATCACATCAGGTTTGGAAATGGCCAGACCTGGAGATAAGAAGAAACATGCCACCTGGTTATGGTGTAGGGGCCCCAGAATTCATATCCAGGACCTGGTCATCAAGCAGGAGACGCAGTTGCAGAACTACCAGAAGAAGATGGGACAGTTGCCTGAGGTTAGGGGAAGATGTAGCTTCAGCTGATAGTGCTGCCCTTGAACCCCTCAAAAGTGACCAGTCATAAAACTGAAAAGCCCCAAAAACTGATGAGGAAGGAATAAACATGTCCGATGATAACCTCCAAAGTAACAGACTAGATCACCTACCCAGTGAGACCAGGTTGCTGTAGGTCTCCAACATCACGTCTCTGTACAAATCCCTCTGAGCAGGTGCCAGCCACTGCCATTCTTCTTGGGAGAAGACTATGGCCACGTCCCTGAACAAGTCTGACCCCTGGAATGATAGGGGTATTTCAATGGATCATAGTGGGAGGAAAGGAGGGGGGCAGATCTTTGCAGGGGCAGGGGTTGTTTGGTTGAACAAGAAGGGTGGGACTGAATGTGAAAGGTTACATTAGAAATGGGTATGAATAAAACAGAATGTTCAAATGTTCTCAAACACTCCTTGTAACTGCAAATCAAAGCTCTGTGCACAGGTCTGGGATGAAAATGGAGTTAAATCGAGTTTTACCTAAATGAAGTTTTCCTTATAGTAAGAAACAGTGTAATAACGCACACAGCACACTCTGTACTTGGCATACAATAAATTCTCAAGGTGAGACCTATCATTTCTATCTTTTGAAATAACAATAACAAAATATATTTCTCATGGATTTTCCCCAAATATTTTATTTTTTTAAATTATAGAAACACATTTTCTATCTTAGATACGGGATTTTCATATAAGTCAAGAATTTCTTAGAGATGAAAGTTCATCATTATGTCACAATGTAAAACAACAATTTTTCTTCATGGGAAAAATCATGGAGATCACTTTTATTGAGTACAGTTTTCTATCAAGTGCAACTAATGACTCGAACATCCTCTTATTTTGGGTCCAGAGGTTGGATCAGATCTCTAAGGCTTTTCCAAGCCCTGACCACTCACCCTTCTAGCTGACCATCTCATTTGCTGTATCACCCACCATTCTCAGCTCTGTACTTTTCTTGCTCTTAAGCTAAAGAAACTAATAGAGACTGTCCCAGCTTCACTTGCTCTGATCAATATCAAACTAGACTTTAACTCTGGCATAGAATCTCTGATGGATTCCCAGTCAAACATCAATTACATATCCAATCATTAATCATTCCCAAAGCAGGGCACTGGACCACGCACTTAAATTGAAACCAACCAACACTACCTCCCCTGCTTTTCTACATGTGATTGCTCCTAAGTGTTCATTTCCATCTCTTCAATTCTTACAAAAGATGCTCTCATTTCATACAGGGAAATGGGTTTCTCCTCCTAGCAGAAGAAAACCATCAGGAGATACAGAATGCAACAGAGAATAAATCTGTGGGCACTTGTCAGAGAGCAGAGGACAATGGGAGAGGGGACTCGCTGCCTGGTCCTTTTATTCCCTGAAATGGGAAAGTCTGAGAACCAGATTCCTGGATGGAACCCAGGTGGGAAGTCTCAAGATAAGAGAAAGCACATATGGGATTTTAAAACTCACAAGGGACATGACTTTTAGAATTTCAAGGGCTGACAGGTCCTCCTGGTTCCTCTCCTGGGGAAAGGCAGAGTCCTGCGATGGCAGAGCTGGGGGAGGAAAGAGCAAACATGAGAGGCTAGGCTTGCCTCACAGCTACTAGGATCCCACCTGCTTGCCCTCTGCCCACCAAGAAAATGAGAGGTGAGACAAAGGGATCCTCATCCAACCCCGGGAAACCTGCTTTAGCTGCTGCAAGGAGAAGGGGAACCAGTGGTCCTTTCCTTCCCATTTCCCCTAAACATCCAGTGGTTCTGTTTTGTTGCAGATGCAGGTCTGAGACAGGGATGCCAAACGCTGTTCTAGTGACTGAGACCCACATGTTACCTCAAGGACAAGGAAGGCTTTCCTCAAGCCAGGGAACATAGAAGCCCCAGCCTAAAATAAAGCCTTTCCAGGCCTAGGCCATTTAACTCTCTCCTGCAGCAAATATAACACATTCCAAGGTCTACCTGGCTCTCTTCCCAAAGGCCAAATTTACAAAAAGCTCCACAGCCCAAACTGAGGCTTTGTGGACGCCACTTCATGGAGCATGCCTTGCATCAACAACTGGGACAGAATTACAAGAAACAATAAGAGACAAAATTTACATAGGGCAGGCCCAGCACTCCACTATCAGCACATAAATGTGCTCTTCCATAGAGACACAGCAGTGCACAAAGCTGAATGCCCAATAATATTTGCCAAATAATAGAACTGAAAATGAGTACATAAGTAGGCAAGTCCACAAGTAGGCGAGTGGTTGAACCATTTTTGGCATAACCATATAGTGGAAAGCCAAGTGGCTATCAAATATGAAGTTGAGCAACATTAACTGACAAGCAAAGATACTAACTACTGGATCCTTTGAGAACATTCAGCAAAAAGAAATCAAACTCACTCACCCACTGACACACAGGCTAAAACAAAACAAAACCAAAAAATTGGAAGAAAAAACACCCAAGTGTTTGCAGTGTTGTCATTTAACCAATTCTTGAGCTCATTGTTAAGAAGTATTTTATAAAGGAATATGTAAAGTGCCTATTGCATTACAAACATTTAGTTCTAAGTAAAGTGTGAAATAATTATGAATGTTGCTTAATATGATGTAATAGGCAGCCTTTCCTTATTATGACCACTTTTATAAGAATTATTTGTATTAAATGCACGATATCCTATTTACACAGGATAGTCTGTGTTTCACTCAAGTGTTTCCCCATTGCTGGACACAGAATTTGAACAAGGTCATATAAAATGTTCCCAAACGTAAATTCTTCTAAACTAGCTGTTCTAAATCCTCTGGGGTCTTGCAACTCTCTGAAAACGTCATGAAACAAGATTTCCTCTCAGATTAAAAAAAAAAAAAAAAAAACACGCATAACAGTGAATGCAAAACATCCGCAATTTCAGGGGGTCGGGGACCCCTGTGGACCCACCTAAGGGGTCCATGCAACTGGGCTATGAGGCTGGACGCAGAAAGAGGGCGCCAGCTGCCGCGTGCCGCGAGGGCCGGCGGGAAATGTAGTCTCACGCCGGTAAAGCCACAGAACGACGATAGGGCGAGACGGCTCAGTTCCTCTCAGGCCTGAGACCCAGCCGGCCGCGGCACCCGTTCCTACTTGGACCCCGGAGCGCCTGGAAAGCTCTGGAGCCCCTCACCTGCCGCCTTCTCGGGTCCAGGTGCCACCGCGGCCGCGCCCCGGGCAACCCAGGGCGCGCTTCCACCTCGGTACCGGCGGACTCGCAGCGCGCATCCGGGAGATGGCGCAGACGCACAAAGCACCCCGATGCTGCGCCATAATAGGGCCAGTACCGCAATGTCTTCTGGGAAACGTAGTCTCTAGACTTATAGGTAGTAGGCCGGCATTGAGGCCGGATCTCGCGGTGTTTAGGGGTGAGCCGGTCGCCTTGCTTGCGTAGTGCGCGAAGGAGCGATGTACGTGTGTTCGAGTCCCGGGTGTTTCACGAGGGACTGTGTGCTGGTTGTGCTATCTGCGTGTGATTCTCTAGCGAGACTGTGGATGAGTGAACGAGTTGGCAAGGGACCGTGAATGTGTGCCTGATTGTTGTGACGATGTGTGGTGGTTGGTTCTGATTCCACGTGGGTCGTTGAGTGTGTGACTGGGACGGGTTAGCGGTGGATACACAACTGTACGCAGCTGTGGAAATTCCCTCATCCATTAAGTTCCCACTTCCGTGGAGCAGCAGTTTTACCAGAAGGTTTGGAAGGAACCTTTAAGTTTGGCAATGTAAAAGTTTATCTGGTAACTAATTTTAAACTTTACATCTATGGTGAATTAAATGTGGGTTATGAAGGAGAATGCAAAATAAACAAAAACGTTATAAAGACGTAAAGAAGTTTTCCTGCTATGGGGCGGCATCTCTTGGCCAAATACCAGACCGCCACATAGTTGTTAATTCTCTCATTTACAGGCGGCTTTGGTGTCATCAAGTGTGATAAGCCCTAGACTTTGCACATCCCGAGTTAGCATAGTCCAATATGATCGGGAGTCCGAAGTGCCAGATGCTGGTCAGGACCTGTTATGCTGGGTCTCAGAATAGGGAAACCCTCCTTGTCCGAGGTGGTACAGTTTGTCCTTGAGTTGTGCCCCGAGTTCAGAGTTACTGTCTCTTGATTTGATCCTGTTTTCCTTAGACTTGGTTACCTCTATGGTGTAATAAATGGTTAAGAGTGTGAACCCTTAACCATCTCTAACATTGGAGCCAGAATGTCTGAACTCCAGTCTTAGAGATGTGCCTCGGTTTCCACATTTGAAAGTGGGGATGATTATAGCATCTAATTCATTGAGTTGTTCGGTAGGAGTAACTGAGCTTATATATGTAAAATAATGCTACGCTGCTGGATAAGGATGATAATGTGACTGAAGCTAATGCTTTCCTTCTGCAAAGATGCTTTTTCCCAAATACAGCGTATTGCCTTTTTACACATTCTTCAGGAGAGGGCAGAGGCTGCATTTTCCTTGCAGGCACAGTGATGTGGTGTAGAGCACACTGTTGGAGTTAGACAGATGTGGATTCAAATACCAGCTCAGCCATTTATTAGTTTCTTAATTTTCTTTGTCCATAAAAGGAAGAATGTAATGCTGGGCTTGCATCTTTGTCTTGAGGGTCAAATGATATAATAATAAAAGCAAAGCTCAGAGGTTGGTTATGGCCGATTACTAATATTAAGAGACAACTTCAGCAAGGATGGTTGAATTTCACACTTGTGAATGAACAGTTCAAGGAGACAGTTGTAAATTTATTCTACTTGATCTTATTTGTGGTTCAGGACAGTGTTGTGAGTTCAAGAGCAGAGGGTAGATGCAAAAATCATCATCTTTCCTATGTTCTCTGATCTTGGGAAGGGGTGAGTGGCTCTAGTTTCCCTTTAACATCCAACTGTGTGTCTGTATGTACATGTGCAAGTATTTGTTTATGGAGGAAAAGAAGGCAAAGGATCAAACAGGTACAAAGCCAACCATCTCTCAGGCTAACTTTGTTCCCTACCAGTTCTACTTTCTCAGATTCATTAATCTGCCAAAGAGAAATTTAGAAGATGATTAAATGGCCACTTCTGTTTTCAATGCAAAAATGTACATTTTGAATGTAAAAGAAAATTTATCTTCCTTGGGAAACCTGAAGAAAAGTTTCCATTTAACAAATGATTTTTTTAAAAACATATTTTTTAAAGAAATATATGGTGATTGTAAGAAAACAAAAAGTGATCCTAACAAAACAAGAGTAAATAAAACTATAATCCCACAATCTGGAGATAATTACAGCTGAAATTTGAGGGTATAATTTTCCAAACTAATTCTACCCATTTATCTCTGCCCTTCTGTTTATTTTTCTAACTATACTTATGCTTTTCAAAAGGAGTATTTGCCACAGACAGATAAACTGCTTTTTCTACCTGAAATTAATCATGAACATATTTGTAATTACATTTTTAACCATGTAGTAGTTCATTGTATTGCTATTCCATAATTTAACCAATCTGGTATTGTTTAATTCAGCACCCTGAACCCAGGATAAAAGCGTGATCATATACATTATCTCCCTTGTCTTAACAAACTCCACAAATCCTCCCAGAGCATGGGGAAAACTGTGTTTTATTTCTTGGCCTGCTGACATTCAAGAATGTGGCCTTTATTTCTCTAAGGAGTAGGGTTGGTTGAAGCCAGCATGAAAGGATATGATTCAGGATGTGGTATTAGAAAACTATAGGGATTTGGCTGGTGGGATTAAGATATCTTTTCATAGTGATTGCAAATATAACTCCTGTCCAGAAATAATTTTGTTTCTTAGTGGTGAAATTCCAAGCAGCTCCTGAGGTGTTATGACTGCTGTTCAGAGTATTTGAGATTTGAGGCCTGGTAATAGGCAGCTCTGTTGACCCCTACCTGAAACTTTATCTTCCCCTTCTCCAGAAGACTATCTCACTTACATTTCTGGCTACACAGTGGTTTCTCTCTCCTAATTGTGATGTGGCAAGGAAAATGGCTTCAGCCAGGCTAAAATGTAATGGCTTCTCAGGCTCACAGGCTACGTGATAAGGCACTACGATTAATCAGGCCAACACCAGGTGCAGACACCAGCCTCATTTCAATGGAATTCAAGAACTCGCCGCTCAGGGTCGCACGGACCCTGAGAAGAAACCTCCTTGTCTCTAGCTGCTGGCCTTGGCTTCTGAACAAACTGCTTGCTTACTGATATCGGGAGTTTTCACTATCTCTAACTGCTGCTAACTGCTGACCTTGGCTTCTGTACAAACTGCCTACTTGCAAAGATCCCCAGCACCCCCCCGCTGCCGGAAAATTCCCCAGTCCCCGGAAGAAGTGTTTTTTTAGTATAAAAGCCCAGCTCTCCCTCAGCTCGGGGCCACGGGTTGGAGAGATATGAGTCCTCCGTGGTCGCCGGCAATAAAGACCCTGCAATTCGTCATAATTTTGTCTTGGTGCTGATCTTCTTATCTTGCTAAAAATACAACACTAATGACTAAGGGGCAGAGTCTGAATCCTTAAGTCTTTTATTTTCTCTTGCAGGAGTTTACATTTCTAAGTCATTTACGAGTTACTATTTTGGAATATGAGAAGCTGCCCTGGATGATAGAAAGTGAAGTGACAGTTTGGTGCTGTGGTAAAAGGAGCAAGTTAGGAGGAAGGCTTTGCTTGGGAAACCCTGCATTCCCTAAGGAATTCCTCCCTTGCTCTCATAAACAGGGTAATTAATGATGTCACAGGGTCCAGAGTTAGAGGGGAATGACAACCTAGAAAAGACCTTTAGAGGTGGAAATAGGAATCTTAAGTTTCAGTAGAATGAGATGAACAGAAATCAGTTGATGGAGACTTAGCTGGAATGATTTCTTTCTCTGAAATACGAGAAAAGAACATTCCATTAATAAAATATATATTACAAAAGCAGCATAATCACAAATATATGTCATTTAGCAAGAAGAAAATAAGTTACTCGGCTGGGCGCAGTGGCTCACACCTGTAATCCTAGCATTTTATATATATACATGTTTATATATATATATAAATATATAGAGAGAGATAGAGAGAGAGACAGACTTGCTGTGTTGCCCAGAATGGTCTTGAACTGGCCTCAAGTGATCCTCCGGCCTCAGCCTCCCAAAGTGCTAAGACTACAAGGCACACACACCCACACTGTGCCTGGCCACTCTATCTTAACAAATCAAAAACTAGAAAACATGTAGGAAACAGGTCTAGCTCTTTGCAGACACTGGGCAACAATTTTGATCTCTAATAGAATGGAAATAAATGAGACACTATGACTACATTGGCTTTCTCCCTGAAGGAATATTTCCAGTGATAGTGCAGGGAGGAAGAACCCAACCAGAGCACAGCAGTTTGCTGAGTTGAGACAAACAACAGAGTTTTGAGGAGACAGAAGTGACTGGAATTTGTAGGACAGACTGTAGAAGAGGGAGTTTCTTAGAGAAAGAGCTCCAGAAATATGCATAGGACTCTCCTTGAGTTTTTGGCTAAAAGCTGAGCTACACATGAATAAGCTCTACAAGGCCAGTGAAAGAAAAACTGCATTGGATGTCAACCAGCCAAAGTGGAGGGACTCTTTTTTTTTTTTTTGAGACAGAGTCTTGCTCTGTCGCCAGGGGCCAGGCTGGAGTGCAGTGGCACGATCTCGTCTCATTGCAACCTCCACCTCCCGGGTTCAAGCAATTCTCCTGCCTCAGCCTCCCGAGTAGCTGGGTCTACAGGCGCGCACCACCATGCCCACCTAATTTTTGTATTTTTTAAGTAGAGACAGGGTTTCACCATGTTGGCCAGGATGGTCTCGATCTCTTGACCTTGTCATCTGCCCGCCTCGGCCTCTCAAAGTTCCGGGAATTCAGGCATGAGCCACCGCACCCGGCCCCAAAGTAGAGGGACTTTAACAGTACAGACTCCACAAAAGTTACACTATAATGGTAGACCTAAACAGGTCCTGGAATAAAGGCTACTGTTCTAACAAAGCTTAAACAACTCTCAAAACTATTATAGATTCTTCAAATTTTGGGGCTGAATGATTAAAAAATATATTACAGATTCAGAGATAATTGCCTGAGAAAATAAAATTCAGACATTCAGTGCAGCAATGGAACAATATCCAGCATTCAGTAAAAAACTGCCAGGTATGCAAAAAAGCAGGAAAATGTGACCAAAGCCAGGAGGGAAAAAAAAAATCAGTTAATAGAAACACAGAAATGACAAATGGTGAGATTAACAAAGACTAAAACAAATACTTGTCAGTGACTTAACAAAATGTGAACATAGTTAAAAGAAATATATGAAAAAGAATGTAATGGAATTTCTAGAGTTGAAAAATTCACTTGACAGGCTTAATAGCAGGACTGAGGGACACACAAAGGGAATTTCTTGTATGAATCCATTTTAGGTGAAATTCTGGAACAGGCAAAACTACTCACTAATCTTTTATTATGCAGATGGTGTCTCTGCCTGGCTGGCGCCATGTTGTCTGTTCCTTACTGTACACATGGTTGACAAAGAAAAGGGAAGATGGAGCTGCCATGCTGGACATGCCTGGCCCCCAGGTAGCCTTTTCCTATTGGCACAGCTGGCAGCATTCACCCATGCAAGCTTGTAGCTTGCTTATGTATGTCTGCAGCTCAGTTTTACAGGCTGATCTTTGTTAGAAAAGAAATGACTTGGGGGCTGCTTTTCATTAAAATAAAAACCTTACTGAGGATTTCCTTACCCTCACTATCTGCCTAAATAATTTTTTTTTAACTCCTATATCACTGGGATTACCAGCCTGAGCCACCGTGTCTGGTAGAGGGTTTTTTTTTTTTTAAATCTGTATTCCTCCAGATTTTAGATAATTGTGTTAAATTTGGTTGTGCTAGGTAGACATATTTCTGCTGATTACCCATCTAGGAAGAATGTAGATTCCTACTTAGGGAAAAGGAGTCAGGCTGGTGGACCAGGGGACAGCAAAGAGATAAAGCAAATAAACTATACATTTCTTCATGGTCTAGGACATATAAACAAAAAATGGAAGCAGATAAGCTATAGGTCTGCTTTTCTTTATGGCTCAGGAGATATAGTCCTCCTGGGTAAATAATGTATATAACTCACAAACTTCCTGCTTAACATCAAATGCATGCATCCATTTATCATCAAACACCTTGGGTGACAGAAGAATGCAAGTTAGCTCCCTGCTACCATGGCATTATCAATCAGCCCAAGAACCATCCTATAAAATCTCCAGCAAGCTTTGTTTCCTTGTAGTTCCTCTTCCGCTGATTCTGCCTGCTGCTCCCTAACAACATACTTTCATACTGTCTTTAATAAATCTGCCTTTCTTTACCCACAACTGTCTTGGTAAGTTCTTTTACCTCTGCGCCACCAGCCCAAATAGTTGCTGCTCATCTGAGACAAAGAATAAATGTGGTTTTCAGGCAAATCAAAGTTTACTTAATGACCCTCACCAAGCTTTGTAGAAGGTTCTGCCAAAAGGAGAAGCTTAAGTGATAATGGCCCAAAACAAAAAAATGTTACCACCCAGCTTCCTGGGCTACATGTAAACACTGCCCAAGGGGTTCTTCCTGCCTACTGCATAAAGAAGGACCATGACATTGACTAGAGAAAGTGTCTAATAGACACAGGGGTGGCCATGCCATATGGGAAATGGAGTTTGTACTCAAATCATCTCATCCAAAGCTTTTAGATTAGAGGTTTTTCAAAGTCAGTTTGGGGAAAGGGGTGGGAGCGGCCGGAAAACAGGTGCTTGCTGCTGATTGGTTGGGGTGGGGATGAAATCATAGGGGGTCAAAGCTGCCCTCATGAGGGCTGAATTGCTTCTGGGTGGTGCCACAGGAGCTGGGTTGGTTAGTCCAGGTGGAACCATCAGGTCCAGGGGCAGCCATGGGTGTCGGACATGAAAAAACCTGAAAAGATATCTCAAAAGGCCAATCTGAGGTTCTACAGTAGTGATGTTATTTGCAGTAGTAATTGGGGAAGTTGCACATCTTATAAACTCTGGAATAATGGCTGGCAGTTGTTCATGTCTGTGCCACCATAACAGGATGCAGCCTCCTCTCCTCCTCCCAGCCTGATGGTCTCCCATTAGCTTTATAAAAGCAATTGAGTTTTGGCCAAGGCCTGTTATTTAAACTATAGCCTAAAAGTCTTCCAAAGTTAGCTCAGCCCTATAGCACAGGAATAATTAAGGGAAAGGCAAGATAGATGGGGTCAGCTCAGTTTACTGTCAGTTTTTCTCATTGATATAGTTTTTGCAAATGTGGTTTTAGAAAGATGCTTACTCTCTTCATTCACACATTTGTGAAATGTCAAAAAGACTGCAAAAACCTGGAAGTTTACTGATGCCTTACCTTAAACAAGGCTTGTCTGTCTGGTTTGAAAAAGTGAGGGGAAGATACCATAATTTCAACATTCAGACACAACTCAACTACAATTTTTGTAGATTGTGTTCCTTTTACTTTTTATTCATAGGAACAGTTTTCCAATGTTGCAGTCATAATGCAATTTTAACAGCTTTGTTCCTCCTTTGAGAAATCTTAACTGAAGAAGTATTTTCACATGTTGTTTCATTGCCATGAGATTATTCTTTTTAAAAGTTGTATAGTTTTCAATCAGAAAGATGTGAAAGGAAAATAAATCTCAAACGACCCCAAAATCACTAAGCCAAGGGAAAAAGTCAAGCTGGGAACTATGTCAGGCAAACCTGCCTCCCATTTGATTCCTAAATAAGATAGCTGTAAAGATAAAAAGCTAGATACTTCCCTCACAATTTGCCCACACGGAAATTCCTTTTGGACAAAGGACAGAAAGAACTCAAAGTCATCCCTCTGAGGCTCGTGGCTCGTGTGACAAATGCATATGCATATCTGATTGCTTCCTCAGACCTATTGTTTATGTAAAAATGCAGATTCACGGAGCCAGACTAAATTGTGTATTCGGTGGAAAGCTAATCAAGTCAAAAGAATGCAACCTTTTCTACTTTTGACCTGGAACCCCCATCTACTTTTGACCTGGAAGCCCCCACCTCTGATTTTTCCGCCTTATCCGACTGAACCAATGTACATCTTACACATATTGATTGATTTCTCATGTCTCCCTAAAATGTATAAAAGCAAGCTGTACTCCAACCACCTTGGACACATGTCATCAGAACCTCCTGAGGCTCTGTCATTAGTGCTTCCATAACCATGGCAAAATAAACTTTCTAAATTGACTGACACCTGTCTCCGATATCTTTTGGTTTAGAACTTACTGCTATTTATTTGACCATTCTTCTACTTGTAGATGTGGAGTCCTGATAAGTAAACAACCACGAGGAAGGGGCCCCAGGTGGGGAAGAACAATGAACAATTGTTCTGAGAGATGGCTAATCAAACAACCTGAGGTCACAATGACCTCATTCTTCATAGATTCCTCCAGCATGACCCTGTAATACTTCCTTCCAGCTCCCGCCTCTTTGCAGACAGCACCTTCTCTGCTGTGCTGCCAGTTGCAACCTTGCAATGTATTTTCATACTTTCGCTAATAAATCTGCCTTTCTTTACCTATGACTGTCTTCATAAATATGAGACTGTCTTCTTTACTGTCTTTGATAACAGGCCCTAGCTACTTGCTACCTGCGACCATATCCATATTGTTTATGTTCAACATTTTATCATAAACAATGTTCCAATTAATATTTGTTGCTAATATCATAGTTACATTTTTTTTATTTCCTAAAGATAAAATTCCCAGCTTGTATGATGCTCTTTGTCATGGCAACTTTGGTCAGATAATTAAATGCAGGAATTGAAGGGTATAACAGGATTTTAGAAGGGGTGGTACAGAATTGGGAGACAGAACTAGACATAGGAGTTTATAAAATATTTTCAAAGACAGGTCGAAGAAGAGGAATGAGCATGATATTGTGAAATATACATTTGATCTTCATCCTATTTCCTAGCATAGAACTCCTAAAATCCTTAGAAACCGCAAAGTAAGAGTTAAAAACTCTTTGTTTACTAATGAGTTGACTGATGGTTGGCCACTCCTATGTAGTTTCAGGATGGGGACTGGTTATGGAAAAGATCAAGGCTTGACTAGAAGGTTGGGACTTTGAACTCACCCCCAACCTCCAGTGAGGGGAGGGGATTGAGGGTTAACGGTTTAATCAACCATGCATACGCAAGGAAGCCGCTGTGAAACTCCCAAAAGACAGGGTTTGGAGAGCCTCCACACCACAGAACATGTGGAGGTTCCTGGAAGGTGCAACATCCTTTCTTCCGTACGTTACCCTATGCATGGCTTCATCTGTATCCTTTGTAATATCCTTTATAATAAACCAGCAAACCTAAGTATTTCCCTGAGTTCTGTGAGCCATTCTAGCAAAACACTGAACCGTAAGAGGGGGTGGCGAAAATCCCAACCTGAAGCCGGTGGGGTCAGAAGTTCCAGAGGCTGGCCTGGGGACTAGCGGGAAGCAGGACGCAGGCCTGGGGACTGAAGCCTCAGCGAATGGTGTCCGACCCATCTCCAAGCAGACAGCGTCGGAACTGAACTGCAGAGCACCCAGCTGAGGTCCGCTGCAGAACCCACTGCTTGCTTTGTTACGTGTGGGAAACTCCCCCGTGTGTGGTCACATAAGTCTTCTGTTACGATTAGCTGTCGTTGAGAGAATAGAAAAAAAAAATGCACTTTGTGTTTTTTCCACTGATTCAGAGGGCATAACTCAAAGAATGAAGAACTGAAAGAATGATCTTAACACTCTGCTTCGCTGTTCTTGATAATGTGCATTACTTCCCCTTTATTACTGTTTTCCTGTTGAATTATTCCCGCATTAGAACGCCGCTCCAGGAGGTGGGGATTTTGTCTGCTTGTTTACTGCTGTGTGCCCAGGGCCTAGGAGCGTGCCCGACGGGGTAGGTGCTCGATAAATGGCAAATGAAACACAGGGTAAGGCGGAGAGAGAAGAAACAGGGAAAGGAAAGAGAAAGGCCGGGCCGCGGGAGCGCTTAATCACACGTACAACCTACCGGTACCCTCTCCAGCCGGCTCAGGCCCCACACTGGTCCTCAGCTCCCTTTCCTCAGCGCTGGGCTCACAGATTTACCCCGAGCGCTCGAGCGCGGGCTCGGCGACTGCGCGTGCGCGTCACCGTGCAAGCACCCAGGCCTCGCAGCCTTTGGGGACCCGAGCAAGCTGCGCCTGCGCAGTCAGAGCGGGCCCGCCCAGGCCTCGGGCGGAACTGGTGGGTGAACCAACGGCCTGAGAAGGCTTAGCTGGTCCCGGTGGGGTTCTGAAGGCCAGCGGGGGTGGAATTACTAGGGGAGGGGGCGCAGCAGAAACTACCCGCAACTGAGCAGGCGGGCTTGTGGCCGCCCGAAACCCTCAACCACCATCCCAACATCCTCTGCGCCGCGCCGGCCCCGGACTCCATTTCCCAGCTGCCCCTGCGGCCTTCCAGAGCGCTCAGGCGCCTTTGTGAGCGCGGCCGGCAGCCAGGATCGAGTCCGGCCCGGGCCTTGGCCCAGCCCCGGCCCCCAAGGACCGCGCCGAAGGAGGTGCCAAAGGGAGGGAGGAGGCGGTGAGGAGCGCGGGATGGAGCGGACGCCAGCAGAGGCCATGCCACCGTGTGTGGGACCGTGTGTGACACTGTGTGAGACGGTGTGTGAGAATGTGTGTGACAGTGTGAGAATGTGTGTGACAGTGTGAGAATGTGTATGAGACCGTGTGTAAATATGTGTCAGTGTGACACCGTATGGAACAATTGTACCGTGTGTGACAGTGTGAGACGGGGTGTGAGAATGTGACACTGTGTGACCGTTGCCTGTCTATGCAGGAGCCTTTAACAGTGTGTGGGGCCGTGTTACGCTGTGTGTGTTTAAGACCACATCACCATGTGTGAGGCTGAGAATGTGTGACAGACTGTCACTATGTGTAGACCATGTGTGAACAGTGTGTAAAACCGTGTTACTGTGTGTTTGACCTGTGTATGGGGGACCATGTAAGACTGTGTGACAGTGTGTGTGACTTTGTGAACAGATTTTGGCCGTGTGTGTAGAATCATGTGAGCCTATCACAGGATGCGAGACCATGTCACCGTCTGGGGTACCGTGTGTGACTGTGTACAGTGTGTGTGACTTTGTGAACAGATTTTGGCCGTGTGTGTAGAATCATGTGAGCCTATCACAGGATGTGAGACCACGTCACCGTCTAGGGTACAGTGTGTGGCCACTGGTGTGGGACTGTGTGAAACGGCAACAGTGTTTGGTAATTTGTGTGACACCGTGTGAGACTGTGTCACTGTATGTGAAACTATGTGAACAGAGTTCGTGTTGTTGGACTGACTGAGACTGTGTCACTGTATGTGAAACTATGTGAACAGAGTTCGTGTTGTTGGACTGATTGAGACTGTGTCACTGTATGTGAAACTATGTGAACAGAGTTCGTGTTGTTGGACTGACTGTGACTGTGTCACTGTATGTGAAACTATGTGAACAGAGTTCGTGTTGTTGGACTGACTGAGACTGTGTCACTGTATGTGAAACTATGTGAACAGAGTTCGTGTTGTTGGACTGATTGTGACTGTGTCACTGTATATGAAACTATGTGAACAGAGTTCGTGTTGGACTGATTGTGACTGGATTGTGCATGACACTGTGTGTGATTATGTGAGATTGTGTGACTTAGCACTGTGTGTCATCCAGTGAGTATGACAGTGGACTCAGAGTGGCCTTTATGACCCATTGTGAGAGCAGGGCAGGCTACAATGTGGGGGCATGTCCATAGGTTGCCAGCAGAGGTGCCAGAATGAGAGACTGTGTGGTTTGTTGCCTGATTTGTGTGGACAGGAAGCCGTCTGGGTGCTTGGAGATGGTGG
The DNA here is from genome assembly GCA_004027715.1 of Plecturocebus donacophilus. Taxonomy (NCBI): domain Eukaryota; kingdom Metazoa; phylum Chordata; class Mammalia; order Primates; family Pitheciidae; genus Plecturocebus; species Plecturocebus donacophilus. The sequence continues at coordinate 2,672 of PVKP010015845.1, read as the reverse complement.
TGTGCTCTGGGATTTAGGAGACTGCTGTTGTGGTGGAGAGACAGAGAGATTGAGATGAAGGGAAAAGATGGAGAAAGGGAGAGGAGAAGAGAGCCGGAAAGGGAGACACAGACAGGAACCTCAGCCTTAGGTCTGTAAAGCTGACCACGCTGGCTGCTGCTTCTCTGGCACAGTAGTTGTTCCATCCCTCTCAGTCTCTGGGGGCATGTGAGGAATTTAACAGGAAAAAGGAATGGGAGAACTACAATGTGCTATTTATAAAAATAAATCACAAAAAGATGAAAATTTATTTAACAAAGATGTGCCAAGCACTGTGCTAAATGCTTTATGTAAATCATTTCAGAATCCTCCCAACAATTGGTAGGGAATAGTTACCATTTCACTGATAGGGAATCAGGTTGGAATGGTTACCAAACTTGCCAGAGGTAGCATGTTGTGGTTTGGCTGTTTGAGACCAGGTGTTCTGATCCTTAAGTATAGTGGTTCTTACCACTAAGTTACGCTGTTTCTTAGGTAATGGCTTTATTCTTCAAGGCAGTGAAGTGTGGTGGACAAGAATTCCTGATAGGGGATTTGGATGACTGTTCATGCATGGCCTGCCCCTCCTACCCTCTCTCCTTATTTCTCTCTGAGGAAATTGCTCAGAAAACTCAAGAGACTGGTTTTCAGGTGCAGGTTGTCATAAGCTAGGACCTGAAATACGGTGTCCTGACTCTTTGATGGAGTGTCCACCATACCATATGGCCCCTCTGGTACTCTGTGTATAGAGTGCTTTCTCTGAGACATTTCACTTTGTAGCTTTGTCTTTCATCCTTGAAGAAAGGGTGGGGACATATTTCAACATTATGATCAGGTGGAAAGAATTAAAAGTTAAGACTTGGTTTCCAGGTTGGCTTAATTACATATTACCATGATGCCTTGGATAATTACTTCGATGAAGAGCCTTCATGTGTGAAAGGGGGAAATCCTTGCTTGGTAATGCCATTCTGTAATTGCTGTTTTTGTTTTAAATTATAAATGAGGAGGTAACTTATGCACAGAACATGTATGTTATATTCTTAAGATCCCAAGCATGTGGGTAAAAGAATTGTAAATTTAGATATAAATTACTTACTCGGTGATACCTCTAATTACTCCTGAGGTTGGGGAAAGAAGGAGAATGAGAAGGAAAGGTTTCTAGGCTGTTGATACTGGGAGCTGCAGGGCAGACCTGGCATTTTATGGTTTCTCTTCCTTCTCTAGCTCTACATTCTCAGGATACTATCCCTCTCCCAGAGAGGAGCCTAAAGGAGTAGCACAGAAGAACTGTCAAATTCTTGAATCCTTAAAGCCATGTCCAAGGTAAGGAAGCATTTCTTCTCTCTTCCCTAAAATGCCATCTTATTTTCTTAGGTTATAAGAACATTTTGTTTTTCTTTCACAATTCTCCAGCCTAACAAGGTTCCATTCATCTAGTGACTCATTTCTCATATCTTGCTTTCCAGTAAAAATAAGTCCCTAAAAGACTAGTTATCTTTTATTCCACAGCCAGCTTGTTTATCTTCATTCAGGAAAGAATTCAGCACCTCCTCTGGATTTAGTGTTGTGTTAGACGCTCTTAAGAGGCAAAATACACTCATTGGCATATGAACACCTTCATTGTAGTAAGTTGATTCATTGAGATTGAGGTGCATGTTCAGATGTAACCACTAACATAAATAAAGCTTTTCCACAGACCTAGGTTTGAAAAGATGGCAAGACAGGAGGCTTGATAATATTCGTCCATTACTCATATGTAGTAATCTTTCTTTGTTCTGTAATCTTCCTCCTATGATTAGTACCCTTATCACTTCCTGAATAGAATAAGATGCCTATGGTGATTTAACTCCACAATATTATTATTGTGCTATTTATAGTTACTGCTTTAGAACTCCTAATTTGTTCCTGTGTTTTCATGCTTACATTTTATTTCTACCTGAAGAACTCTTACTAGTATGTCTTCGAGTGCAAGCCAACACTTTACCTCCACCCTGAATTGTTTTTTCAATTCAAAAACTATTTGACCCTATTGTTACTGGGTCAAAGTAGTGCAATTAAAACATTTTTTGAGATTAAGTAGTTTTGTGAAATCCTAGTCTCAATGGAGAGGACAACTTCTATGAATCGATTTTAAGAAAATAATTCAAGACCTATGCAACATTATAGTAAAAAAATGAAGATTTACTCAGCTGAAAATAAGCATGGGAGTTAGTAAATATGATAGGGCATAATTGTACCATATAATATTACTCAGCCAATAGAAGTGATATTATAGGTAAGTGAATATATAATCATAGACATAAGTATAAGGAACCGTTTGAACAGATTATGCTAACTATAAATTATAATTGCTTTTAGGAGGCAGGGTGACACAGGAGTGAGTAGGCATGGGGATGAAAGGCTTCCAATTCTTTAACTTAAATAGGGGAAAAAATTGGCTGGATGAGGTGGCTCATACCTGGAATCCCAGCATCCTAGCAATTTGGGAGGCCAAGGCAGGAGGATTGCTTGAGCCCAGGAGTTTGAGACCTGCCTGGGCAACATAGTGAGATATCATGTGTATCAAAAATTAAAAAAATTACCTGGGCATGGTAGTGAGTGCCTGTGGTACCAGCTACTTGAGAGGCCAGGGTTGGATCATTCAAGCCTGAGAA